>VZTX01025411.1:248233-273989 GCA_013400915.1 Pardalotus punctatus
GTCCCCTTGCGGGGCACTCCCCACTTGCCCCTCACTGGCGTGCCCGCGCTGCCCACCCCCCTTTCTGCCCGCCCTCCCCACTCCCAGGGCGTGCGGTGGCCCCGGCGGGCGCAGGCACCACGGGTCTTGGGGACAGACAGCCTGGGCTGGCCATGCAACCTGCGGCGCACGTTTGGGGCAAGCACCCTGCTGGGCATCCCCCCAACCCGAGGCAGGCGGGCAGATGGCAGCACAAGCCTCCCTGGACTTGGGATGTGCGCCCCCCCAACCCACACCAGCCCCAGCTGCAGCAGGCTCTGGCTTTATGCACCACCCTCCCTGCAGTGAGGGACTCCAGTCTTGAAGTAAAGGAAATTATTTATTCTTTTACTTCAGACTGTTTCATTTCCCACACATCCTGAACACATCCCTCTACAGCCAATGTTGAAAATCCAGCTTGTTGGATCAAGCAACAACCAGCCCTGAAACCTAAGTGGTCTTGATTGGGCCCTTTGGGTTTTTGAAGTAGAAAAGTTTCAAAGAATGGTGCTCCACCACAGGCTGCCCTTAAACGAGCCTCAGACCTGCAAGCAGCTGTGTGGATGTTTCAGTCTCCACAAACCACTGCCCTGGCTGCTGCTTCTGCTGTGCAAGTGTGTAAGTGCTTAAAAGATGAATAATCCAGTCAGAGGCTGCTTTAATTTTTATCAGGGAGACAGCATGTGCCAGCAGGACACAACATGGAAGAGGACAGTGGACAGTACTTGAAAGGACTGATCTCATGGCAGGGAGGGATGGAGCCACTGTGAGAGCTGCTGGGCCCCCGATGCAGGGTTGATGCCCAAAGGCAGCCCTGGTGACCCTGGATGCTCACACACAAGCAGCTGAGTTAAGACAATATCATCAGTTAAAGTAGTACCGGCAGAAAAGCATGGTGGAAGAAGCACTGTTGATTATTTGTGTTACTCTAGTGCCTAAGAGCCACTATGGTAACACCAAGGCCCCTTGTAACTTCCAAAACCAATTGCCTCTAAAGTTTCTACTTCACTCCTCATCATGCCAGCAAGCTCTTTTATTTTGGGAGACAAGATTTCTCTTGTATCACTAAAAGCTTTTGGTTTCCGGAGGTTCCTGCTATTGTCATCTCTTCCTATTGTCAGGGGATTGCTTGTCTTTGGCCTCACAGTGCCACCAGCAGCTATTTTTATACATTTCTTTACAAAAGAGCTATCACAGTACGTTCAGAAGCCTCTGAAAGAACGCTACTGAAACAAATCCCTTCCAGACAGATGATTCCCAGGCGCAGAGCTGTGAAAGCAGTATTAAACTACCACCCGTGTCAAACCTTGAGGAGCTGCCCCTTTCCGGGCAGCTGTAGAGTGCAAGCTGCCTTGCCTGCGATTAGGGCACCCCCAAAGGGCAAATGGGGATGGTCAAGCAGAGATAACATGGCCCAAGCCCAGGTAGGACACCCTGTGAAGGAATTAATATCCAGGGCGCAATTAGACTATGTCTCCATCAACACATACCCAGGTGCAGCAGGAGCAGCTCAGTACATTGAAGCAGTCGGGGCTCAGATTAGCTGTTCCCATTCTGCAGGCTAAACACCCCTGGGATGTGTGGGCATCCAAGCTATTCCATAGGGCCTTTCTTGGCTCTGCAGGTCCCACTTGGAAGTGCTGGGCTGTAGTTTCACCCACCCTTTGCAGATGGCCTATGCCACTATCCCCTGTGGTCCATCACTATCCCCTTCCCACAGCAACACTGCTCAGTGCCAGGTTTGCCATACTGCTGCCTGACACAGCTCCCTGTTCCAAGCTGCAATAACATTCAATAGCAGTACTTTCGGAGAATAGGTGGCTTACTCCTGTGACAGTGGCAAGGAGGACATCCTGAGAGCCTCTGGAGCTTCTTTTTTTTGTATTTTTCTGGGTTCCTAAGCTGAATGGGTGCTGCTGGTGAGAGTTATCTTCCTAACCCCTGCTTGAGCAGGGATGGTTATGACCATATCTGTCTTCCATACCACCAGCCTCAGCATTGCAGAGACAGCTGCTATCTTCCTCCCATGCAAGACCATTTGCAGCAACAGTGTCCCTGCTCTGTGGGAGACGTTACCTGCGCCTGTCAGGAGCTCCTAGCCAAGGATGGGCCCAGTTTAACCACGTCTTTTTCACGACACAACCTGAACTACAGGAACCCACAGTGTCTTGCAGTCTCTGCAAGGACAGGGTGAGCCTGTCCTGCCTGTCCTGGGATAGAGAAGGCCACTCTCTCTGACAGGTGTGTGCACAGCTCTTGGCATCCCCTAGATGTCATCCCCTGCTGACACTCCAGCACAGCATCTGGATCTAGGATGCCAGCCATCTTTTTATCATGAGGGCCACGAATATGCTGAGTCCAGAACTGCACTGACAAGGACAAAGGAGACATCAAGACTGTTGGCTCCTTCCAATACATACAATGGGAAGATTATAAAATCCCTTGCACCAGTCAGATGTGCACCCTTCTGGGGTCCTCAACCTGCAGCTTCTCTGCACAGACACAGTTCCTCCTCCTCTTCCTCCTTCCTTTTTGCCCTTTCACTGACCCTCCAAGCCAAACACTGCCTACACAGGTCCTCAGGAAACCTCAAAGCCTGGTGTTGCCAATACACTAAAAAAGATGAAGCTGACAGCTCAAAAGGCAGCTTCCTTGCTGCTTCTCTAGGAGACAACAGATTTTGCCAGGGCTTCTGGCAGGGAACCAGCTGTAAAGGTTTTTGGCAGCAAGGAGCCTCAGAACAGGACTGCAGAGAACTGGTTACAACTTATGGGTTAGTGTGTAAAATCCCTTCAAGGGTAAGTCAAAACTTGTGACTCGAAACCCAATAAGGAAACATGCTTCATGTTTCATTTCATGACTGGATATGTCCCAACAGGCAGTTCTTCAGCTTTTCCCAGTTCACACATCTCCCTCTTTCGTCAGGATTGTGCAAAACCAGGGCAGCCAAACACAGGAAGCAAACTTCAGCAGCAGGTACCGAGATCTGTTAAGTGGCTGGGCTGTGCTTCTGCACACCTCAGATGACCATGAAAACCCCCACTGCACTAAGTGCAATGAACAGACAGGATACACCTTAGTTAATTTGTCCTGTTTCCAAATATTAAAAACAAAAAAAAAAAAAAGGTTATTATCTTCCTGAACAAAACCAGCATCATTTTCGGTTATTTCTGGGAATCCTGACCAAGGAAAGCATTCCCTCCCTCTCTTCCCAGCCCACACAAAGCTTCCAAAATACGCATTTACAACCAACTACTGTTGGCATAGTGATCTTAAAAACACTTTTACTAAATAAATTGAAAGTGTTGCAATACAGTGTCTCTGGGAGCACAACTCTTAAACAAGACCACTGTCATGCTGTCCAGTCTTATTTCAAATTGTTGAAAATAAGTTCAAAAGTTTAGAACTATGCCGCACTTATGATGTTAATCATTCCATCATGCTGCTACAGCTAATCCACCATGATTTTGACAAATGAGTACAAACCAAATACAGAACCAAAATAGCTTAGACATGCATGCATAAGAAGCAAATTTAAAATGCCACCACCATGGTTTGTATCCAATACCCTCCCACTTAATTCCTACAAAGCCTAGTGGAAAACGATGCTTATTTTGGGATAAGCAATACCCAAATACCAATTTTAAATGGCTATGGAAACTGACAAGCCAAAGAGGTTGATAAAGCTCCTCGTACACAAATCTTGCTGCTCCAGGGAAAGTCACTTGACCATAAAAGCCAAGTATATAAGGTGCAACAGTGAGGGCTTCAGGGTACGGTGGTGCACTCCACATCCAACACTTACGGTGTCAAAATACAGCACTACTGTAATGGAACAGTCTGCTAAGGGGCAAGCTTTGCTGCATCTCCTTCAAGTCACTTCCAAAATCATTCCATCTATACAGCCTGCTTCTCTTCTGAGATGGCAGCTTGGAGAAACTTCAAATATAAAAATCAGCTCACTGGAACTGAAACTCCAGCACCTAGAGCCCATCACCCTTAAACACCAGTCCAAGCCAGACTGAATTTAAGGCCTGAAACCTATGTTCTATGAGAATGGGAACACCCAAAATCCAGTTAGGTAAAAAGCAAACCTCATCATCTCTCAGTTTCTTACTCCCACACTTACCAGCTGTCCTGCAATTCACTGTTCACCAACAGTCAACACCTACAGCTTGAGGTCAGTTGCTTCTCTAGTACTTTTCTCTCTACATGTAGACATTAGTTTTACATCACTAACTGAAGGTAGCTGAGCCATGCCTGACATGACACTTCAACATAAAATATTATTTACCTGTATCTACAATTAAGCTTGAAATTGTGCATTTTCAAGGCTAACCAAGCAGGTTGCCTTCAGCAGTCTCCAGCAAGCTTCACACTGTTTCAAACAAAGCTCACTAAGCCAGCAGTGGTTAGTAAACAGTCAGCTGAAGATCTTTCATTTAAGAAAGTGCACAGGTAGCACTGGACTTTTGTGAGACATCAGCAAATCTGCAGTGAGAGGAATTCATTATAACATTCAACAGGCATGCAACAAACATACAAAATGCAAGTCTTTAGCTGTGCCAGCCAATTAAAATGTTAAAAATCAAAATACAAAGGCTGGCAGTTTTGGAATTAAAGCCTTATTTTCTAAACTAGTACTACTTTTAAGAATGCTTATTGGTATGGGGATACTTTAAACATCAATTTGCAGGTCACAATGGTGGAACACCAAAATCCACCCACAGACATTTCTCTAGAGGTTGTTTTCAAAAGTGGTTTTGACAATTCCTTGGTATTCATGAGGCTCCTTAGCCAAAACCTTGTATCAATGAAATCTGAAGCCCACTATCTCTTTTCCTATAAAAAAAATCAAACCTTCAAGTGACACTGGACAGTTCTTGGTACAAGTTCTTAGTTTGCTGGTGAAATATTCCATGTCCTCTCATATTAACTCATAATCATTACTAAGCACTAGCAAGTTTCAGTGTTCCCAGCATTTATCATCTATGTAAATGACTAAACTCGTCAGCAAAGCTGCAGATGATTTAAATGACTAAGCATCATCATAATGCAAGCTAAATAAATAAAACTTCAGTAAAAGAAGGTTTCTAAAGCATCTGTTAAAACAAAAAAAAAAAAAACCCAAACCCAACTAAATGAATCAGCCACAATCATACACTTGTCCAAAACCAGATCTTTATTTTTTCAAACATGCATTATGCCATGAATTCATAGGGAATTGGCTCCAGCAGCTCTGGATCCTTGCCATTAGTTCTCACAAAGTGTGCTTCTCTTGGTGGAGCAGGCTGTAAACAGAAAAATGAAAAACGAAAACTCATGGCACTAAAGCTCAAAAGCAACCTTTCAGAAAATAACATTTTGTCAACCATTTAGCACCTTATCATATAAACATTACAGTAATGTTACCATTCCTAGTCTCATAAATTCGATTCAAGGAGTAGCAGTAAGAAAATTATCTGCCAGAAAGTGTGCCTGACTCTTGCTGCTGATTCAAAAAACCTATGCTTTCATCTCTGCAGAGATTAAACCAACCCAACCCAATGGAGTGATGTATCCTGCAGTTCCAGAAGCAATAGCCATTATCTCTTCTCCGACGTCTGGTTACTAATTCTTTCCTTCAAGGGTTACAACAGAACCTGTTGCAACTAAAAATTCAACTAAACCAAAGACTCTAGCAACCCTAGAAACCATCCAGAGCTGCTGCTGCAGGTTAGCAACAGAACAGGAAGCACCCATCCCCTTGTTCACAGCTACAACTACAATTTTCATCAGGCACAGAGCAGTTCTGCTCAGGTACCAAACATCCCAGACAGCCCAGATGGAGATGCACTGCATGTGGCCACTCCAAGAATTAAGTAACCTCCTGCAGAACAACTGCGACCACAACAGAAACATTACCTGACGTTTCAGTTGAACCCAAATGCCTTTTTCTTTTGCTTCCTTTTTCTTCCTTTCATTTTCCTTCACACGCTGCAGAAAGCTGTCTCTGCTCTTGGAATGTTTAATATGCTCAATACGCACATTAATTCTCTTGGCCAGAATCTTGCCCCTAAGAAAGAGTCAGTTTTTAATCTGCACTTGAAAAAGGTCACTTTAAATCAAGACTTACAGCCCTTACAGAAGTAACCCCATAAGCTCAATTACAGGTAATTTTTCTTTAAAGGGCAGTACCTCAAAACACAGCTGCAGGTGCACATCAGACACAACTTACACATAACTAAAAGCTTATTAATACGTAACAATGTAATATATAATGATGTGCTGATAATTTCAAATTAAAATTGTGGAGAACACATAATTTTAGCCTCAGCAAAACCAATGCACAGCAGTCCAAGTTCTGGAACAAAAAAGCCAACTTGTATTTTTTTGACTAAACTGTACAAAATGCAGCGGGATACAGCTACAAACTATTATTTAAAAAGGGCTTCAATATCAGCACACTGGCTGAAAACTCCAGCTAGGTAATTTGGGACATTAAGTGCTACTAAGAAAAACAAAAACTGTTTCCTCTGACAGGATCCAAGTCAAATGAGTGTCATTTGCTTGGGTTATAAAAAGGAAATACACTTTACCCACCTTGAATGACCAATCAAGACAAGAACTGTCTAACTGGCAAAGTGAAAGGAGGGTGCAATTACAAATCAACTTTCTCCAATACCAAGTTTCAATACATGGAATTTCATTACTTACTTGACCTGCTTGTTAACAATAATGCCCACAGCATGCTGAGTAACATTATATACCCTTCCAGTCTTGCCATGGTAACACTTGTGGGGCATGCCTTTTTGAACAGTACCCATACCCTGTTAAGTAGTAAAAGGAGGGGAAAAAAGGGAGGGGGATAAAAGTAGCATCAGGGATTTTTCTTTCAGAAGTAACTAGAAGTATACATTTCAAATTATTTGAGAATAATTTTAAAATATTGCAGTTTTATCTTATAGTTGGAATTTATAACCATGCTTTGTGCACATGAAGACTACCAAATTTTGCTATGTCAATTCTGGCTGCTTTCAGCGTCGGTGAAATGACTGATCACTTTGCTTACCAAAAGAGCAAGCAATCACAAGAGACATTCATCATCAAGCTCCAGTACATCAAGAAGTGTCAATTCTGAACAGTACATTCTCCAAGAGGCAAACAAACAAGGAAACTACACACCATCTCTGTGCGACAAGAACATGGCATTTCAAATGAAACCAAAGGATTCAACAAAGTAGGAATCCTTGGTGAAAGGCTTTCAAATTCACTACAGCTTACCTATCAAAGTACAGTTGACTTTAAAAGACATTCTAAAAAATACCAAGTGATGGGAAACACTGCTTTGCTTCACTTTCCCCCCCGTATTAACATATATTACGTATCCTTACATTTATTTCTTGGTTTCTAGTTTTAAAATAGCTTTGCAATGATGTAACTATGAGCTGCCTCATCAGAAATATGGCTCATCTGAAGAGCAGGCTCAAGTTGAGGAAAACAGAACATCTACTAAAGTGAAAGCTGAGGTTCCTATGAAAGTAGTTCCAGTAGCCAACCCAAATATTAGCTATGGCGTATTTCACTCACATTTTTCAGCTGAACACACAGTAACAAAACACAGCCAAATTATATATATATCTACAAAACCCCACACACACCAGCACATGACACTGAAGTATTACTACTGGCCCAGTAGCATTGTTATTGCAATACTGCTCCGAAAGTAAGCAGCAGGCACTTGTATGAACACACACAACCCAAGAAACAAAACAGTCCACCCCAAGGAACTGGAGACTGCACAGGACTACACCACTTCAGCTTACAGCACTGCAGGAAGTACCTTGATATCAACTATGTCACCCTTCTTGTAGATCCGCATATAGGTACCCAGAGGGACAACTCCTGTTAAGGTAAGATATAAATTTGGATACTTAGGAAGCCCAGAATTTCACATTCACATATAAAAAAGGATGGGGGACACAGAACATGCATTTGATACAATTTTCCTAAATACCTCAAAAATCAAACAATTTTAAAAAAAAGCAGTAATTACACGCTTCACACACTTCAAAGTTTTAAAATACCCAACTAAAGAAAAATTAGATTTAACTGCACTCCTAATGCCAAAGTTGAAGAGACATTGAACTATTTAATATGTCATTATAAATGCAATTGCTTATTGATCAGAGGAAAAAGACCTGTATATTTTAAGTAACTGTTGAAATATTTTCTTCACCTTCCAATTATTTTTCAGGCACTGACAGAAGTAGCACTGTTACTACTGTCAAGCAATCAGAATACCAACGCATTTGCAGAAAGAGCCCAGAGTACATCTGCATAAGGCCTTACAGTTTTTAGCCCGAGTTGTCAGAAAAACTTTGGCAAAAGCCCTTGTTTCACAAACGGTCCTGAGGGACTGCAAACATCCATCAGGCCAGTAACTCAATGCAGTGCTGGCACCCTAAGGTAAGGCACACTCACCATGCTTGCGGAACGGCCTTGAGAACATGTAACGCGTCCCCCTCCTCTTTCCCTTTGTGTTCGTCATTTTGGCTGATCACTGTAAAAATGAAGGCAAATTATTCAGAACTACAAGTTCACTCACTAAAAACTTGATTGAATTTCCAGGTATTTCAGATTAATGGAGTTTTTAAATCTATTCAGAATGACACTACTTCAATCCAAGCAATGGTATTCACAGAGGCATCCAAAGAAATCAGTGCTTATAGGACCACAGGTTAACTCAGGTTAGAATGGATGCTAGCAAGGCACTCAGTTCAGCTCCTGCTTACAGCAAGGTCTACTGTGAGATCAAACCAGGTTACTCAGAACTTTGTCCAGTCAGGTCTTGAAACCTTTCAAGGATCAAAAGAATATTCAGCACTGGAAGGAATCCACAAAGATCACCAAGACCAACTCTTGGTCCTGTTGCAGGACACGTGAAGAGTCACAGCATGTACCTGAGAGGACTGTTCAGAAGATTCCTGAACTCTGTCATGCTGTGACCACTTTCCTCAGGAACCCATTCCAGTGCTCAACCACCCCGAGTGAAGAACGTTTTCCTCATAACCAACCTAAACCTCTCCTGACACATCTTCATGCCACTTCATTGAGTCCTGCCACTGGTCACCACAAAGATCAGTGCCTGCCCCTCCGCTTCCACTCATGAGAAAGCTGCAGCGATGAGGTGTCCCGGGACCTCAGATGCTCCTTGTACGGCTTTCCCTCCAGAGCCTACTGCACAGCCTCCCTAGGCAGTGTGTTTGGAGGCCTTGCTGTTCCCATGAACATTTTCCCCCTTCTATCCAGTCGGAGCTTCTCCTTCTGACTTCAGCTGGTTTCCTTACACTCCTTTCACGTCCCCTAGCCAGGCACCAGGACGCATCCTCTTGACCGTGGCGCTGTGAGGTGTCCTCCGAAGACACCTCTGCCCCGTTCCGTCAGCCTCTCCTTACGAGACATCCATAAGGCAAGATCTCCACCACCGCATTTATCAGCCACTATCACGTCTGACACAAGGCTCAAATGCACCGCAGGCCGACGGGGCCACGGGGTCCCGCCATCCCGGCGGTGTCCGCCCCGAGGAGCGACCCCTGCCGCACTGCCTGCCCCGGCATCCTGCTGGCAGCCGCGGCGTGACCGGGCCCGGCGCCACGTGCTGCAGCACTGCTACTCCGCACCTGCACCCGCTGCGGGCCCCGGCGACCCCTTCCTCCCTCCCTCCCTCCCTCCCTCTCTCAGCCACCCGCAAGCCGCCCGGCCCGGCCACCCGTAACCCGCGGCCTCCTCGCTCCGCGCCCCAGGAAGGCCCCATCAGAGCCAGAGGCCCCCCGCCCGCCCCTGCCGGCAGCACAACCCCTCTGACCACGTCCCTTCTCGCTGTCTGCGTCCCCCCTCCCTGTCCCCATCCCCCTGTGCTCCCGCCGCGACGCCCGGAGCGGCAGCGGGGCCCGGGCGCTCACCGTGCGTGCGCACAAAATGGCGGCCCAGCTCCAAAAGAAAGGGGGGCGGTGCCGCGCCCGCCCTTAACAGCGGGGCCTTCGCGGGGCTGCCCGCGGCGCGCCTGACGGGAAGTGCCGCCGCGGCGCCCGCCTGCCCACGGGACGGGAATATCCTGAGGGGCAGCGATCCCCGGGGATGCTGATCCGGAAGAAAAGCCGCGGCACAAGTCTGACCCTTTGGCTAAAGCAGGGATAAACACCGGGGGTTTCACGGCTGTGTATGTGTTTTCATGGAAACGGGCGGAAACTGATGCACAGGAAGTTCCCGCTGAACACCAGGAAGCACTTCTTAACTGTGCAGTGCCCACGTATTGGAACAGATTGCCCAGAGAGGGTGTGCAGCCTCCCCAACTGGAGATATTTAAGAACCGTCTGGACCCAATCCTGTGCCATGGGATGACCCTGCTTGAGCAGGGAGGCTGGACCAGATGACCCCCCTGCGGTCCCTTCCAAACCGACCCGTTCCGTGATTCTCTGGGATGGGGGTGGGAGAAGTTTGGCAACGGGGATGGCGGGGAACAGGGAAGACGAGCCAGGTGTCTGTCAGAGATCCCGAAGAGCGAGTCTTGCGGCGAGCAGCTGGCCCGCCTTCCATAAGGAGTTAAGTTTGGAAATGTGAAACATAAGCGTCCAGCAGGGTGTTTTACGACATTAAAGCAGTACACCAACATTTAAATTCGCGGCAGTGCGAACCTGCTGCCCTGCTGTGTGTCAGTCGCGGCTGCCCGACCGGAGATCCCAGTTTCCCGAGCAGGAAAGCGGGGTGGGAAAAGCATGCGAACACCAGAGGCGAAGAGGCTGCACAGGTTTGGCGTTTCTTAGTATTTTAATGAGGTTTCTTCGCATTGTGATGCCGTAATTTCCAATTTGTGTGGCAGAGATTTCCACCAGATAAATAAAATCCGGATTCTCCACAAGGAGACCTTACAGTGCCACAGGTTGCATCGGCTGCGAGGTGCCTGAGAACGAAGGGAATGGTGAGCAGGTTCCCGAGTTGGCAGAGTGACTCACTGCGTTTGTGCATCTCCAGTATGAGAGCAGACAGGAAATCACCATGGGAAGCTCATTGCAGTGAGTCAAGAGAGGGCCTCCTTTCCCCAAGCTAAACGTGCAGGGACGGTTCAAAACTTGTCTCAGCGAGGAGTTGCCCTACTGCAGAAATTTTTGTTTTGAATGGACGAAGCTCTTATTTAATTTAGGGGAGGGATGGTTACTTAAAGCAGCGTATAAAAACATACTTGATCCTCTGACTAACTTCACAGTTGTACTAATGTTGTCTTGCAAAACTCAAGCCCTTTCAATCAGCACTTTAAAGCAAGTTTAGTATTTATGGATCGCAAGAATGGATATGGGGGATTAAATACACTATCAGATTCTGGTTGCAGAGCTACCTGGCAGGACATGTTCTGACAGACAGGCCCTGTCTCCACACTAAACCTTTTGGAGTAAAGTGTTATATTTAGAAAAACATGTCTGTACCAGCTCTGCACCATGAAAAATCTGGATTTTTTTCAGTGCCTGATACCGATGCAGAGAAAAATCTATATAATTTAATATGCATTCAGCCTAGGTACCATGAAACTTTTCCAAGCATGACGATCGTTACAAGCCTGAACAGCTCTTAGCTGAGGAAGTGCATTGGCAACAGATTTCAGGGAGGATATCAACCAAAGTAAGGACAGGAAGCCAAATCCTAAAAGGCATTATTGGCTAAAGGAAGCTAGGATTTGCAGTGAGTAAGCTGAACGCCTTAATCTTACCAGAGATTTACATGGAGGGCAAGTCTATACATCGACCTGGAAGGAACGGGGAAGAAACACCACGTGTTGAAACCCATGTCCACATACAGAACATGTATGGAAACACGTACGGAAATTGTCATTCACAAAGGAGCAGTAACTGTGAACTTACTTGAACTCTGCTCTGTGGCCAAGTAACACATTCAGGATTTGCTACATAGTTTTTCCTGAATAAATTGCAGGACAGGTTGATTCAAAATTTCAGTACTGTTTTTGTGCATAAATTTACCTTGATTAGCACATTCCCAGGATCCTTCTTTAGCTGCATATTTCAAAGAAACAAATCCTGTTTCACAGTTTGTCTCCATTGAATCATTCCCTAGGCATGCTGAGTATGAGCCAGAAGTCCAGAAGTCCATCCTATCTACCAGCATTTGATACATTTTTCCCAAAACTGAGACCTGATGAGCAGTTAGACTGCAGAGCCTTTGTATGTTGCTCACAAAAGGATTTCTTAGTAATGGCTTTCTCCAGCAGATAAAGGTGAACAATTTGTGGGGTGACTTCTGGTCTGGAAACCAGAGCTTGCAGCCAAGCAGATGTGGGAAAGACCTACAGCCCTCCATTCCACACGGCAGTGCTCCCCTTACTGCCCTGCCTCATCCTCTCAAAAAGCCAGCCTAAACTGCTCTTCCCTGATCAAAGTGCAAGCTGTAGGATCCAGACTCCAAGTTCTCCTAGGCTGTAGGGCAAGCCACATCTGGTTCTGCTTCAGAAACACCAGGTACTGGGAGAACACAAGTAGCAACACACATCTTAACACGAAGATCCAAAACACCACAAAGGTCCCAGACTGGTGCTCCACCCATTGATGTACTCTGGAAATCTTACTACACCATGGTAGACTGTTTCACTCCCACTTTCCCTGGCTTGGGGGTAGAGGAAGGCAGGGAAAACAGCTTCAGTGGAGGCCAATTCAAAAGTTGCTGGGGAAGGGAGCTTGAAAGGGAGGGCTCATTAAAAGTCAGAGGAGTGGAGACCAGGTAAACATCATTTTATTTTTCAGAGTGGAAAGTACCATGCCAAGCCCCAACCATTTTCAGTCTTCAAGCTCCCACAGCCAGGATCCTAGTATCTTCTCTGGGAGAGCCCTGTTTTGTTTCTGACATTTCTCTGCAGCATCTATCTGGATGATGGCTCTCTGTAAAGAATAAATGTGCTGTGATGATTCTGCACATGGGGTTGCCAGGAATCCTTCACTGAAATTTTAATGCACAGTGGGATCTGGCTAGCTCCTATGCTCAGCAGACCAAGTGATACACACAGAGATCTTGAGTGTGACATTCCATTTGCATTGGGTTATTCAGCAGGGGTGTGGAAGGAATTTAAATTAATGAGAGTTTGTAAAGGGCTTTGAGGTGAAAAATGAAAAATATTCCCCTTCAGTAGGGTGTAGGTCTCCTGTGTCTCACATAATTCATTCATTACGTGAAAAGAAAAAAAGGCAGCTGATTAGGACTGGAGCAAAATTTTAATAGAAATAATTGAGAATAGGTGTTAAAGAGGATTAAAATCTCCAGTTCCTTTTGTGATAATGTTGTTAACCCAAAAGCCTACATCCAAAATCAAGATTGTGAAGTTAATTGGTTACCCCATCCACAGAAGTGCAGCATCGACACTGCGTTTTTGATCGAAATGTTACTGGCCACAGTGATCTGTGTCACCTCCTCAGTTGACCCAGTTATTCCATTGTTCACTCTTTCCAAAAGGATCATGTTATATGGCATCTCAGAGACACATTTCTGTCTCCT
The DNA here is from genome assembly GCA_013400915.1 of Pardalotus punctatus. Taxonomy (NCBI): domain Eukaryota; kingdom Metazoa; phylum Chordata; class Aves; order Passeriformes; family Pardalotidae; genus Pardalotus; species Pardalotus punctatus. Next base: position 261,785 of record VZTX01025411.1, read on the forward strand.
TTTATGGTCTCTTCAGCTCCCCCATGATTCTAGCCCTAACAACCAACCTTTTTATTTCTGTAGTTAGTTCATCTCTTTATTCACAAAATCCCTTCTTGTAAATACAAGCCTGAGCCTAGTTCCATGGGAGTTAAAATCAATCAAATTAGTGTCTTAGCAACCAATCACCTTCCAAAAATGACAGTGCAGACAAACGTCTTCAAAGGGTAAACTGTGGAATTGCAGAAGTGCCAGTACAGGTGGCTGTACTGAGCTGTACTGCCAGTGAGGTATATCATGGGGAATGGGAAAAATGACAGCCTGCCTTTGAGAGAAATGAAAAGGCAAAAACTCTAGACCAAGAATTGTGATGGGACTCAGCATGTCACACATGGGTGGAAGTTTTCATTGCACTTACGGTACTTACAGATCTGTTGCCAATTCAAAGTGTTCCTTGATGTAGGTGGATTGACACCAGAGTGAAATAAGTGGCCTATGTTTCCAACATTATCTAGACTGCCACATGAAATTTGAAATATTGAACAAGTTCTGCCATTCAGCTGCTTATTTGATTAACATGGCATTCTACTTTGTATTTTTATGTCAGTGAATGCTGAACTACTGTCCATACAGAAATCATCAGGAGCTTACAAGAAAGCTGTTTTGTAACTGTAACCATCTTCTTACAGGTACCAAATAATATAAAACAATTATCAAACTTCATTTCAGAAACAATTAAGGTCCCTTTCTTACCTTACTAACACAGCGACTTCTCAATCAATTGGTTTTATTATTCAATGTATCCATTATTCACTTATTCAGCTGGTATGATCATTCAGTGTTTTCTCAAACTTATTGTGTTACTACATTTTTGTCTCTCTGTCCCCTCTCCTGGGTCCAAACCAGTTAGCCAGTACAAACAACTCCTCATATTGTCACCATCAGCTTCACCATATATTTACTTGTTTTGGCTAAAGGTAATTAGCCGCTCCTACACTAATAATTACAGATAATTACAGCTGATAATTACAGATAATTCTGCTCCTTTGACACGGAGGAACTCAGCTGCTGCCAGTAGTAAATCTGCATAATGTAGGAATTTTTGTGGGCATTTTCTTTTGATAATGTACTAAATATAAGTACAGAATAAATATTAAAATACATTTTTACAACTCTGATCTTTCACAATCCAATCTTAAGCCCTTTGCTAGACCTCTTGGGAATTATTAACTATAGTTTAAGAAATGACTGGCTTAATGATTAGGGTGTTGTTTTCCTTTATATATGTCTGATCTTATGCGTAATCCTAGCTGGAAGACCAATACTTGCCCTTTTTCTGTAATTATTGGCTCAGAATATCTCCTTTACACCTTCATTTTACTAAGCTAAATACTCCATGCTCCTGAAGCCTTCACACACTTAGCAGGCTTTGTGCATTTGCTCCCATTTCCACACACCTCTTGATTATCAGTGATCCAATTTCTACACAACAGTCCCAGTTAACTTGCTCACTGTGCACCCATTGCTTCTGAGGTACTTTCTGTTGTTACTGAAGATGATCACAATCCATGAAACATGAAACTCCTGGGGTTGAATTTTTTTTTTTTTTTCTGGCTGTAAATGTTTCAGTGCTCTTCTTAACCTGATAGCCTGGAACTAGGAGACAAATTTTTAATCCAACACTTGTGCAAAGGCAGACCTCTTTTTTAGTGATTTCAGTGGCACAAAGTCAGCTACTATATACTGATGATTTTGCTCAGTCAAAAACAGCAGTGTCTTCAAAGAGCTTTTGTTAATAAGGAATAAACAGGACAGAATCAGCTTTTAATTGCTTTAAAATAGGCCAAAACAAAACAAATACACTCCAGGAAAAACTGCAAACTGGTGAGGGCCAGACTTAGTTGACCTTTTTCTTTTCTGATTCCTATCATGTGGCTATTTTTTTCACTATAAAGTATAGTTTTAACAGAAGCTCAACCTATGCTGATTGGGTTTTCAAGACAAGCTTAACTTTGCAGGGCAAAGAGGTTTAGTTTTAAATAGACCTGAACATGAGCTTTGCTGCTGAAATGTAACACCTAATGTAAAGCATCATAAATAAGAACAGTTTATCGAAATGGCACGCTGAGTTTGAACTCATTAAATCTCATTGGGACTATATTACAAAACAAATATTTTGGTGCTAAGTCTCAGGTCATTTTGCAGGTGATATCCAATTGTTGGGAGCAGTCAAATCATTGGAGGGCAGGGCTGCTTTTGAGAGGGACTGAGATGAGCTAGAGAAATGGGCTGACAGTAACTTTGAAGTTTCGGACAGGCAAACACAAAGTCCTGCACTTGGACTGGAATAACTCCAAGGAAGAGGACAGGCTGAGGGCTGGCTGCATGAAATAGGACTTGGCCAAAAAGGACCTGAGGGTCATGGTGGCCAACAGCAAGGTGCCCTTCTGCAAAATCAACTGCACCCGGGACTGTATGAGCAAGAGGTCAGCCAGCCGGGCACAGGGATTCTTCCTCTCCATTTGGCACTTGTGACACCACACCTGGACTGGGCTGGTGTGGTGTCCTGCTCTGGGTTCCACAGGGCACAAAAGACATGGACATTCTGGAGCAAGCCTGGTGGAGGGCCACCAGGATAGGACAGTCATGGGGCTAAAGCATAGGGACACATGAGAAGAAGCGGAAGGAGCTGGGTTTGCTCAAATGGCAGAGAAGAAAGAAATCTCTTTCTTCTGCTGTCTCATGGGAGGGTGCAGGGAAGATGGAGACAGAAACCTCTCAGCTTGCACAGTAGAAGGACAACAAGCAATGCACAGAAGTTAGAACATGTGAAATTTCTGATTCAATATAATGAAAACATTTTTCATGTAAAAGTTGTCAAAAAACTCAACGCAGTTTCTCAGACAGATGATGGAATTTATATCCTTAGAGCTATTTAAAACTCAACATGGCCCAGAGCAACCTGATTTAGCTGGACCTGCTTTGACCAGGGGGTTGGACTGAAGACTTCCATAGGTGCCAGAGATTGTTATGAGTCTATGATGATTCCAACTTCTCAACATCAGGTGCTGTAGTTTAAAAAGGTCTGACTGATGTAATAGCACAAAGTAAAAATGTGTGTGGAATCATTCTCTATTCTGTAAATACTCCATGACATTGTATTAGCATATTGGCATTGGAAGTAGCCATTTGCATTTCTCATTAATTGTTCTGATCACAGCCTTGAACATAATTGTTTTTAATGACTTATGAAATGGCAAAGAACCTTGCTGGAAGGAAAGGGCTATATAAAATATTGCTAATTTCATTTCAGGTAAAGGAATGTTTTTTACTTAGTGCTAGCTGAATTCCAGTAAGCGCAAATTTAAATTTATCTTCCAACTATGCCAGATTACATTTGTTTTTCTGTATGAATACCTAAAGACAAAGTAGAATGTTTATGATTCTAATAGTGCTACAAAATGCTCTTTTTAATAATGCATGAAGTAACCAGAGTTATTGCAAACTCATTGTAAACAATCTTTCAGTAAACTTTATTGTCTTGCCTCTAGTTCTAAATATCTTCCGGATACCAAAAGCAAATTGTATCCTGCTTTCATAGCATCTTCTTGAAAGAATAGGAAGGAAAAATCACATCCAGAAATGACAGGAATAAAAAGCACACTGTTATCTGCATTAGAGTACTTCACATGCATTTATAATTCCACTTATGTATTCTTTCCTAAGTGCTTTAGCAGAGTTTGAATCTGTGGCCAGAAAATGTGAGCCTTGACTGCGTGGTTTGTTTTCTGCCTCCTTTCCAAAGTGGGAAATGGTCTGTAGCTTCTGCAGTCTTACACATACCAGTAGTATCTTAAATGATGAACCTGAGACAGAGCCCTTGGCATCACAAGGTACAAATGCCTTAAAACAGCCGTATCTTTAAAAAGTACATGTGCTTTTATTTTCACCCTGTTTTGAACATTTTCAGTCCTGCCATCACATTTTTCAGATTTCTAGCTTACTGAGCCGTAAACTTGTTATAATAAAGTGAATTTCTCAAGTAATCCTCATCACCTGAACCCAGGAACTGTGGTTGCAAGGGAGCTATCAAATATCACAAGGCTTGCAATAAAATAATGAGAGCTGGCTACGCTCTGAAAACCCCTGTCAATGAGACAACAATAGCTTCTCCCAACAAAAACTGCAGCCAGAAAAGAACAAATTAATGGTCAGTCAAGGAGAAGTGAAACAGAGAATTAGCAAAGGATAAACCTGACCAAACTTTGACCAACTGAGGATAAACTAGACCAGATTTCCAATCTGTGTAATAGGAATCATAGCCATATATATGGAGCAGGGTTATTGTTAAGGATCAGTTAATGAATATTTTTTAAATGCTGTTGAGTCCTTCATGGAATATGCAAAATAGCAATGTGAGTTAATCAGCATATGGGCTGCTCCAAGGTAGCTGCAATGTATCCAAGGGAGAGAGGCAGGTGAAGGGACAAAACAGGGACAAAAATCCCATGGGACAAATGGAAATAAGTGCTGCAGGGAGACAGAAGGAAATGAAATTGCAGGGGAAATAGAAGGAGGAAATGAGACCATACGGGACAAAGAGGTGATGTTCAGATTACTGCAGTAAAAAGACACAGGGCACAAACTGTATGAAATGAAACTTTATTAGTTCTGCTACTCATGCAATAACTTGTCGTTGATTGGTGGGTTTGTGTTTTTTCTTTGTTTGTTTTTTTTCCCTTTTTTTGTTTGTTTGTTTGGGGTTTTTTATTTAGCTTTGATTTTAGAAAAAACTAAGTATAACCAGGGAAAAAGAAGTATAACCAGATGGGAGTATTTAACTGACCATCTGCAAGTACAGAGGGGAACTGTGGGTTCTCCAGGGTATAAATCTTGCAAGAGAAGAAATCAAAATCATTCTACTTCTGTATTGCTGACAAAGAGAGCATTGTTTGAGAACTGATTGCAACAAGGACTTGAACAACAGCTTTAGCTCAGCGGAAGCACAAAATATTGCAGTGACATATGTTTCAATTAAAACCAAAGTAATTCACCACCTGTTAGTGCCATGAAAGGCACAGGCTATTAACAGCAAATGCTTTTAAACAAATTTATTATTTCCACAAAGTACTTTCCAGTATTTTTTTCTACCTCTTATTGAATATATTTTTCTACTGCATAGCTATCTCCATGCTGGTTTACATATTCCTCCTTAGCTTCCCTGATATCTTGGTACTGTAGAGAACTGATTAGTGGGGGAGACTGTAATGATACAAGCGCTTCACTGGGAGGCTGCCTGTTGTCAGATTGTGCATCACTGTTGTTATTCCATGACAGCTAAACTTGCATTTGGGGAACTGCTGCACAGATCACAAAAATAAGATCTTGCTGACTGCAACGGGAAGTATTGCTTGGTATTTTGGTAGAGAACACAGAGACTGAGGAAGCATCTTGCACTTCTCACCTCTCATAATGGATTTTCCAAGTTAGTGTTAGACACTGTCACTGACTAAGTTTCAGACTGAGAAGAAGCTGGAGTTACTGAAACAATCACATCTCTAGTGCCTGGGTCAGGGATCAAAGCTATTAATTTTAAAAAAGTTTCTATTATTGAAAGCATTTCATTACACTATTAACCCCCCTGTCTTTTTAAATATACTTGTGGCCCCCTTTATCCAAAAGATTCTGTCCAGAACAGTGTAAAAAAGCATACAGTTTTTGCTTTTGTGCCTAGCCCATGTCCTTTTATATCAAGATCACCGAGACCCAAGCTATACACACTTCTCTTCCAGAACACAATAACATCATTCAAAAGAGTTAGCATTTTATAAATGGACTCTTTTTCTACAAATTGTAGCTTTATTTTTAGTTAGATTTCCACCTTCTTTTCAGAGTCTAAAGACTCCAACAGTGATAACATTTTGGAAATCTACTGTTATTTTCAATGCAACTAAACTCGTGTATTTACATCTATTGGACATCTCTCTTAACTGGTGTATATTTTGTATTTCTAGAAAATTATATTCAGTTTAGTGGCATAACATTTCTTAGTTTCTCTTTTAACTTCTCAGATGCTAGTTATCCTTTGTATAGCAGATTAATTGTTTGCCAGCTATACATATATGGCAAGACGCCCAGTATCAGCTAAGCTGTGAAAAATCAAAGTATCAAAATATCTCTATGTGTGAACTCTGCAAGAAACAAATATTACCCTCTGCTTAAAAGGAAAAAAACAAAACAAAATAAAACCACCAAAAATCAACAACAAACCAACAACATTCCAACACCCTTACTGAAGAAAGCTTTGATCTTCTGAAATGCATGTAAGGGAAAAATCATCATGAGCAAATTCTACCCTGCCAGAAAACTCTTGTCTTATTTATTCTATTAACAGATTTGATCTAATAATGATTATTATTCACACCTCTTTGAAAAATATTATGAGATTTACTGATAAAAAGTGCTAAGAAATAAAAAAATATTTATCTACAGTACAACTATACATCAGAATTTGTACAGTCTATGTACTTCCTGTGATAAGAATTTATTAATGTCTTGGTTATGATTACAACTATGACAACTTATGCTTTTGAACCTATGAATAAAATGCATTGCTTGTTTAACTACTTGCTCCCAGAGAGCATGTACAACTGTTGTGAAAATAGTTGTATTTTCTGAAAATGTACCCTCAATGTAATTTACAAAAATAATTTACTAATACAGATGTTTCACTATCTGTCAGTCACTACAAGATGGTTTGATAACATTATTTTCCAACTATATTCCCATTATCTCTTCTGTTCCCTAGAAAGATCCAATTTCAATTTTCATTATTCTAGTTCTGGATAATTCACACAGCATCAGGTTTCCTTGGAATTATGAGATACAAGTTGTGGAAATTTTCTTTTATGTTTACTCTCTATTTCCTCATAGCACAAATCCTGGAACACCCATTGTCCACAAAGTAAGGTGCATTTCCATACCTAGGTTGGTTAATCTATCATGAGAATGGTGGATAACCTTCACTAGGATATGAGTCAATAAAAATACATAATTCAGATGGCTTTCTTGCAAGGACAAAACCGCCTCCCCTCTGCCCCCACTGTTACATCTGGATCCAAGTTTAAGAGTTTCTGGAACAAGTGGAGGTATATAAAATCATAGAACCATTTAGGTTGGAAAAGACCCTTAAAATCAAGTCCAAGAGTTTACCCAGCATTGCCAAGTCCACACTAACCCATGTCCCTAACTGCCATATACACAAAATAACCTGCTCCAGCCTCAGATCTGACTCTGCTGCGAGCAGAACGTTGGACTAGACACCTCCCGAGGTCTCATCCAACCTGAATTATCCTATTATAGTACGCTCTTGCAGTCACACTGAACACTAGTCCAACAACAAGTGTGGTATGTCTGCATTCAGGTAATGCAGCAACAGTCCGACCAGCTGGCAGTGTGTCTGGTTAGTGGAGGGGTAAATAGACTTGTGGGACCAATTCTGTTGTCAAGCAACATTAATGAAAACCTGACATGTCCCAGATTCAGAGAAACCATCTATAGTCACAGATAGATGATACAGACACAAACACACCTGTACCATGCCTACTCTTCAATTTCTGAAGCCAGCCTACCCACACACCCTAGAGTAAGCTGGGTGCTTGCCAAACCACAAGATTATGAAACAAGGAGAGGCACAGGTTGAGCTGCAGAAGTTTACCCTTGCTATATTTTCTCTTTGCTCTTCTATGTCTTTGTACACTTGGAACGTAAATTTTTCATAAGATAGAATGGGGTTTTCTCTTGGTGTGCCTCCTCTCTGAGGAGACAAAGTGCTGTGGCCTCTGACTTGTATTCTTAGGTATTGTGGTAGTACGAATGCTATGCAGTAACAACCACTACATGCTCTAAGAGACTTTCAGGGCAGGGAAATAATTCTATCTGCTCAAATAATGTGCCTCTGTAAGAAAATAATCTATTCTTTAGGCAGCTCTTAGGAGATAGTGTATGTGCCATATCTCTTGGCAGCATATTTCAGCCATTAATATCCTCCACTGTTAAAAGATGTGTGTAATTTATAATTAAAATTTCTTTTATTTCAGTTTATAGGTATTTTTCTTGTTATGCCTTTCACTGTGCAAGATTAAAGATCACTATATCCACCTTCCAGTCTTCTTTTAGAAAAGCCAAGCAGATTGTGTTCTTTAAGTCTTTCCACGCAAAGAATTTTCTACTGCCTCAAATAATTCCTCAGCATTCTTTTGACAACAAGGAAACCAGAGGCTAGTTCAGGATTACTACAAGAAACTGTTCAATGCTATATTTAAAAAGAAAATAATGTCTCTTCCTACTTGATACATCCCTGGTTCCCTGGTTATATAGGCAAGGATTCCATTATTTGCTTATACCATAGCACTAGGCTGGCCCCTGGCCACTGTTGACTCTTAAATTCTTTTCAGTCACTGCTCTCCACAACAAAGCCCCTCATCTCTGCAGACCTGACCTGCTCACTGTGTTTTTAAGTAACTCTACTTGAGTAAATATTGAAATATACTGTATCTGAATGGGATGAATTTACTAAACAATGAAGATCTTATGATAACCCCAGATTGAATTCAATTTCTCATTTAGCTACTCTTTCTATCTTGACGGCATATCAGTTTTGCTTTCTCAATGCTGAAAATACTAATATCTCTATTTGGTTTCGCTCACTGTTAGGATCCCGGCACTCTCCTGCCAGCTTTCCTGAGTAACTTTACCCTTCAGTACTGCTGTTTAGTGCATCCCATCTACTAGTTTCGTGAATAAACTTGTCCGATCCTCTAAATCCAGGGCTGGTAATCTCCTCCTCTCCTTCCTCAGCCTGCACAGGATCATGTACGGCACTCCTCAGTCCCTACAGCCCAGGCTTTGATAACCAAATGATTGATTACTACATCTCCTACTTCTTTTTCATTAGTGAAGAGCAGATCCAGCTGCAAAACACTCCTTGGTGGCTCACCCATGATCACAAAGTTATCCTCCATGCCCTTGAGAAATCTCCTTGATTGCTTGCATCCTGATGTATTATATTTGCAGCATAAAACAGACAGGCTAAAATTACCCCAGAACCCAGGGTTTGTGATCAAGAAATTTCCTTGTTTCTTATTAAAATTCTCTTCAGCAGATTGGCTGGGCAGTTGGCAAAGATGCTCTGGTTGCATTTTGTCAGGCGGATCCTGTTTCTCCCCAGCGATACAAGATGTGACTGATATCTTTTCTCAGACCAGGTTATTTACCATGCTGGTCTACATGAATTACAGTCATTCTGTTTTCAAAACTCTGTACCCTCAAGCATACACAAATATATGCACAGTCCTGGTCTACCCACTATATTTTTCCTTAGCTCACCAAATACACTTAATTTTTGAATATTCCAATTGCCCCAAAGGGCTTGATGGTGACAATTAAGGGATAATTTTCAATTCTATTCCTCATTTCCTCATATTTTACTTTAGTTTAATGGTTGATAGTATAGGAAGTTTTTCTGTATTTTCTCTAATTTTATGTGGCGTGAGTTCAGTTTGTTTATAACCCAGCAACTCAGTTTACACAGCATTTTAGAACAAAATCAGTCCCTCTGTATGTTGCTAATTTAGCATCTTCTCAGCTGCTCTGCTTAGTCTCCAGCCATGTGTACCCACACCTGGCAGATACAGGCCATACATTCTCCACGCTTTTTGAAATGTAGTCCAATACTCCAAAATAACTAAATTTTTGCCTCGGAACTAGAGACAGAAAGAGCACTTCACAATGAGTATTTTTTACCTTCTTTCTCTAATTTATGGGCAGGAAGAAACTTCTAGGTAATCTCTGACTTTCTGGTTGAGTGCCTTTCAAAATTTCCTGCAGCATTCACTGGCCTGTATGGTTCCACTTGATGCCACATAATTGGTTCCAAACTGAATTATCTCCCAGATAACAGTACCAGCTTCTGCAACAGTGCAATTGCTTTTTGTGCTTTTCTGCTTCAGGGAGACAGCACGCTGCCTTATTTTTCTCATGTCATGTTTTGAAGATTTGGTCTACTCTGGATGATAGAGGAGTATCTGTTGTGGTGGGTCTGATTAAAACTGTAAGGAATTGTTTTGGAGATGTTTCTGGCAGCAAATGAATTTCAGTAGCTGAACTGCTGGATATTTGAAGGTTTGACACTTCTGTCGTGCTAAATACCCATTCTTGCTTTTTTGCTCATAAATGGCCAATCCACTATTTTTGTTTCTATTCTTTCTCATTCCCCTGATGCTGTCCTCCCCCATGGTTTCTGTGGCAACAGTTTCAGAATGTAGTCATCCAAGAGGTGTTCATTTTCTCAGCTACTATACTTTTGAAATACACAATTCTAGATGACAGGTATCATATAAAATTATTTTATATGATATTTCAGGATATTTCAGGTTGCAATAGCGTTCATTTATAATACTTTTTAAAGTCATATTCTTTATGTTTCAGCTGAAGGCAAATTTACTATTCCATTAACTTAGTTGCTAAAGAGCATTTACTTCTGAAGATCATACGGATTGTAATGATTTAATGTTATAGATACTAAAATACCTTTTTTACAGTGAAAGGATGTATTTATGATCAAGGCCTTATGTGCATTGACATTGTTATTAAAAATAATGCATCTTGATCTACTGGACTTTTCCTATGTATGAAAAAAGACAGGGTGGCAGATATCTTGGCTAGCTTTGTGCTTCTTTAGTGCAGGTATCAACATCTTGAACGAGTCATCCAGATTTCTCTTACAGCCTGCAGACAACATGATTAAGCTCTTTCTCAAGTAGGTCCCTCAAGTACTTGGTATGACTACCCTACACATCAGCTTTATTTTCCAAGATGTCTGAGGCTGGGGCATGCAAATCCCAGACACACAGAACCCAATGGGTTGGTCATCTAGAGAAAAGGCAGGAAAAAGAAGTGAGGAATTAATGGCATATGCTTTTCCACATCCCCATCTTCCTTGGAGGGACCCTGGAGGGACAGCTTTTACAGCTGCTGTTCAGATGAAAGAAGTCATTTGGAAGTTATCTTGGCATGAGTGACTGAGTTGATAGAAGAAAGAAGTTTTCTTAATGCCATTTCCTAATTTTCTTTTATTGTTTAGCTATGAGTTACGCCCATTCACTCTCCTCTCTATTGCACATAGGAACTCTTTCCCTGGACGTGGCTCAGGGTTTGCATTAAACCGTAAGGCACCAACTCCCCTCACCCCTACCTCTCCCACTGCCAGCATTCACCCAGCACACACACACACATTAGATTTCAACTAATCTCTTTGTAGACTAGAGAAGAGAAGGTGATCCTGCCCCTCTGCTCAACCCAGCTGAGGCCACATCTGGAGTGCTGTGTCCAGTTCTGGTCTCCGCAGTACAAGATATACATGAGGCTCCTGAAGCAGGTCCAGTGGAGGGCAACAAAGAGGATTAAGGGACTGGAGCATCTCTCTGGAGGAAAAGCTGAGGGAGTTAAGCCTGTTCAGCCTTGAGAAAAAGACAACTTAAAGAGGACCTCATCAATGTGTTTAAGTATATAAAGAGGGGGTACCAAGAAAATGGATTCAGGCTCTTCTGGGTGGTATTGAGCAATAGGACAACAGGCAACAGGCAGAAACTGATGCATAGGAAGTTGCATCTGAATATGAGGAAGAACTTCTTTACTGTAGACGTGATCCTGCACTGGAACAGGCTGCCCAGAAGAGGAGGTGGAGTTTCAGTGGAGATATTCAATATCTGGATGCAATGCTGTGCCATGTGCTCCAGAATGGCCCTGCCTGGGCCAGATGACCCGCTGTGGCCCCTTCCAGCCTCACCTATCCTGTGATTCTGTAGTCAGGTATTGAAACAGGTTGCCCGGGGAGGTGGTGGAGTCCCTATCCCTGGAGGTGTTTTAGGAGCCGTCTGGATCTGGCGTTGGGTGAGTGGTTTAGGGGTCACAGTGGTAGCGCTGCGTGGATCGTTGAAGATCTTAGAGGTCTCTTCCACCCTTGCCGAGTCGATGACTCTGGATAAACTCTGGGGCTACCAAAGAACCGACCCCCTCCCCGGGCGCCTCCCGCGACGCGGGCGCGTCCTGCCGAGTATGGCCGGCACAGGCGGGGCGGGGCGGGGCGGCAGGCGGAGCGCAGGCGGAGGGGAGGGCGGAGCCGGGCGCTGACCCGGCGGGAGGCGGGGCCGCACCGGGCCGGGCG
>VZTX01025411.1:274098-314156 GCA_013400915.1 Pardalotus punctatus
CGTGGGTGGCGGTCGGGAGCGGAGCGGGGTTAATCGGCTTTGGGAGACTCACCCTGGATGCGGGCGCCGAGGGGGTGGGGTTGGGCTCGGCGGGCGGCGAAGCGGGGTCCCGGCTGCGGACGGGGCTGGGGCGCGGGGGGACCCCACACCGCCNTCCCGGCTGCGGACGGGGCTGGAGCGCGGGGTGACCCCACACAGCCTCCGCCAAAGTGTGCCGAAAGCGGGGGCAGCGCTCCAGGGCATCGCCTCCAGCTCGGGGCTGCCTATTGCGGATGTGTGGTGCTTACGGTCGGGTTTCTGGAAGCACCCTCGTTCTCCCGACACGCTCTGTAGTGTCCCTGCTCTCCCGCCGAGTGCTGCGCTCCTGTGCTGGGGCTGGAATCGCCCATCAGCGGGCGGGTGCTCCCCGGCTTCCCCGGACAAGTGCGGGCATCCCATCCCGCCCGGTGGGCTCGGCCAGGCGCGCTCCGTGTGATCTGAGTGCTGTGCATCGATCCAGGTCCCGATCGGAGGCTTCTCCCCATGATTGCTTTTTCACTACTCTGTTTCGTGATGAGTTAGAGCCATAAGCAGAAGCACAGATGTGATAAGGCTCTCTTGGGTCATTTTAAAGAGGGGTAGGGATCTCAGTAGATTCGCTGATAAAGGGGTGATGAATTTGAGGAAGGAGATATCCCTTAGTCAATAGAAGTTACTACTTGTCATGGAAGAGATGTGCTAATGGTTCATAGCAGAAGGTCTTCTTGCATTTGTGCTCTCTTCTACCTATTCCATGGCCGTGTGGAAGTGCTTGTTACCAAATCTGTTTCCATTATTAAGGGGAAGAATGCACTCTGTCATCTACTCTGTTAATTCGCTGAATTGCCATTATAATGTCTCATAACATCGAACAGTGGGAAATGCTTAAATTTCAGATTATTGGAAACTGATTTATGGTTTTCATAAATCTTACTCCAAAGAGGCTTTAATGTCTCAAACAGATATTTCAGAGGTGGCCCGTGAGAATTTTGAATGAATGTCTGTAAGCCCATAGGATGGGATTGCTGGGGTGGTGTTTGGTCACTGGAGTAGTGATTTTTTGACATGGAGGATGACGTGTTTTATTCTGGAGTTGGAAGAGTCTGACTTCTTGAATTTATCAGCGGTATACTGACATCTTTATTTGGCCAGATTTGTAGGACATGTACCATGTGCTTCAGGAGTTTCCATTCTCTGAAGGCAGTTTTTAGGTTGAGGAATCAGTGTGATTGATCCTGGAACTGGGACGGTCTCATTTTATTGCAGTTCTAGCTGACATCTTTTCACCCAGAGTTGGCCGCTGGCCCTTGTGTCAACACAAATTCAGTGCTGGCCTCTTGACTGGGGTCAAGTGTGAGACCTCACTGCACTGCTTCTGGACTGCATGGAAACAGTAGGTCTGAACTGGCCAAGCAGATAGTTTAAGATTATTCTGTATGTATGTTTATTCGAAATGATGTTATGTCACTGAGATTTAGGTCAGTCCTGAAACGAATGTTTCAACTAAAAATCATATTACTAACTGAACTGTCTATATTCATAAAGCTGAAATTCTGATGGCAATTAGATATTATCTGTCCAGTCATTATCATGTGCACTGAGGTGGATAAACTCCAGCCGTAAGATCTTTCCTGGGCCTTTTGGATCTATAAGCTTTAATAAGACTGTTATATGGAACACCTAGCATAGGATGCCAGCTGTAAAAGCTTTTCAACAATTAATATAAGACTGTGCTTAAAAGTATATCTGTAAAGATAGAGTGAAGGAGAGCTTGGTATTTACTGTGGAGTTGTTCAGAACGGTGTGGTTGTGGTGAGGCAGATCTTTTTAATTTTAACAAGAGTCAAATACTCATGTTTAAGCATATGTTTTGCAAAACTGAAAAGGATTATAATTGCTGAGTAATACTATTTTTTTTCTGGCAATGCTCCACTGTGTCAACACACTTTGATAAAGTGCCAGACAACTACCTAAGAATTCTTACAAGTTTTTCTTGCCTTTTCCCATGCCTCTTACAAGAACTCTCAGACTGTTGCTTCTCTTCTTGTGATGACTTAGTACAAAACCAGAAACAGGCAATTCTTGTCAAGAGACAGTTTATGCCTACACAAACCTAGCATGCATGTACACTTATAATCTGTAACAGAGCAGTCTAGAACTACATTGAAGAAGCTCTTCCATTGCAGTTCTGCATTTCATTACTTAATTTTTTTAATCCAAATTCAAGTTTTGCTTCTGCTGACTCATTTCTGTTTTATGCATCTTACCCTTGTTGTTCAAGCCCTGAATATTATAAAGCAGTACATTATGTTTTAGAGTACTGGCAGGTTGTGTGGGTACAGTGAAGAGTGATAACCACTATGTTTAGTTTACATGTAGTACTTTTTGGGGATGATCTTCCAAGATGACATCCTGTCTACGGGGTTGGTTCTTTTGTGTTTTCCATTGGTTCATTGATCTATACCCCATTGTTTATATCAATGTTAGCAGAGCTCTTTCTGTAGTAATGTGTCGTAGTGTTGTATTGCCTTTCAGGTTCCTTAAAATTCTTTGCTCTATATTGCTGTTCCTATGCTTCCTTGTGCCGTAGTAAGTCTTGTTTACAAGGCTGGTGATTGTGGAAAAGCAATGGAAATACCTTTGCCCTTGAGTGGTTTAACCACTGTTCTTGTTGCAAAATGGATGAGGTTAAAATTCTGTGGTCTGTTTTTTTTAAATTACATTTAATGTCTTTGCAGTAGGAGTAGAACTTAGTCTTTTACCCTCATCCATGAGTAAAACTGCAATCAAAGTCTTACATAACTGAACTATGTGGGGTTTTTATGCATGGCTGAGGAGGGATAAAGTAACCGACGCTAATGCAATGAAGACATGCTCCACGCTCTACTCACTGATTGCATCTCGTTCTTCTGACTTCTGCTTCTGTTGTCTAGAATCCAGGAAACAGTTGCCAGCAGTTGAAAGGTATCAAGTCTTTGAGTAGCTGAAGCAAAGAGAAGATAGAAATTATATTTGTAGCTTTAAAGCTATGAGAAGCCTCAAAGCTGTCAGTCTCAGACATACAGAAGAAAGTTGTAATGGAGTAGTACTTGTTTTCAGTGTTTCTTCTAGAAAGTGGTTGATGATGTTGGCACAACCTGAAAAAGTGTGATGATACTTAAAAGCGATGCTAATCTAGAAGCTGTAGCATTAGACATGAAAATCTTCTTCATGTTTTGGGTATTTGTCTGTGTATTCCCTTCTCTATCTGCCAGCTCAGTGTCTTGCATACAGGGTCTGTCACTGAATGTCTTCAGTGATCATTTCAGCACCTCAGCCCTGACATCAAATACACAGTTTGTGATTAGGTGTTGATTGCATGACATAACAGTGTGTTCTGCATGAGAACCTCTGCTTATCTTAAAATCCACATTTTTGTTTTGTTTTTGAAAGGATTAAGACATGTGGAGTCGTGCTGAATGGCTGGCTATTGTCCTTTTTCCTGCCTGTCTTCTCTCTAAGGGCCCTGTCATGGGTACCCTTTTGGCCATTTCAGTCACATTTCACAAGGGTGAAGACGTTTCAGAGGTACTAGAGTTCAGCAAGCATGTGTGGGAAAAGGCATCTTAGAGGAAACAGACCCTGGAAGTGCCCAGCTGAGTGAAGGTTGCAGTGCACCTACTTTGGGTGTCATAGAGAGGATTTATAAAATCTCTTAATTGCAGGGAAATTTTCTAGCTAACAGAGAGTGATGTGTGTTTATTGGCTTTCTTACTGCTTCAGGAATTGTTTGTTTACAGTAGGGTTTTCAAACCTGGTTGTGAAATCTGCACTTAATGTAAATTGATGTTTGCCAGAGTCTGCAGCCAGCAATGACTATGATGTACTCACTCCTGTTCCTTCTAATTGCACTGTCTCCTCTGAAGCACAGATTATAATACTTAAACATTAATTGATGATCAGGTTAACAGATTCCACAGGAACATATACAGAGGACCCATGCTGGAAGAAACGAGAATTCAGTTACAGCAAGGAAAGAAAAGTTTTGGGAAAACAGCTTCAAAATGAGGAGGTGTCAGAACAAACCAGCAGAGAAGGAAAGGACTAAAGTAACGCAGAGAAAACAGCAGTGTTGCGGCATTCCTTTATGCAGTTGTCTGACTTGCTCATGTAGCACGGTTGGCAAGAAGGAGCATGTGCTGTGTCTCAGCCACTGCATTTCATTCTGGCACGATGACCTGAATGTGCTGTGCTCCTAGGACTGGAGCGTTCAGGCACGTGTTTTCTTGTGGTGGCTCTCTTGCAAGCACAGGAAATTTTGGAGAAGAATTTGTTAGGCAGTTGGGGTAAGAGCTTGCACCACAGTGGGGATGTTCACTCGTCTGTTGGAGTTCTTATCAGGAGGCTGTTTCATGATAGGCATGACACTAAGATTCAAGCATGACTGTGACATTTGTCATCATTTTTATAGATGTCATATGCTACAATGTGGTTTAAAAGATGAATCTTTATATTTGCTCTTTAAAATACTGGGTTTGTGACGCTGCTTAGTATCGTAATTAATTTAGACAAATTTGTTTTCAATTTTCGTCAAAATAGGAATTTAACTCTAATATAAAACAATTGTCAAATATGAGACACAAAGAAAAAAAATCTCGAAGTTACATAGTTGTAAAACAGTATATATACCAGCGCAGGGAATTATTTAGTTGATATATTACTTAGTTGGATAATTTTATTTATGTAAGTGTTCCATTTTCATTTTGCCCACACATGTGCGTATATTCATCTTGCAAGTTCTAAGCACGAAGAAACAATGAAATACAAATTTGGACTTCAGTCTTGGCAGCAGAATTTTTAACTGTGTCAGTGGGAGCAACTGATTCCGTTACTAGACAGCACTTGAATATTTAGATTGGTCAGTTATGTAGACTTTGTATTTACTTTTTACATTCCTGAAGCAACTAATTTGCATTAAAACTTCTAGGAATGATTTTATAAAAGTAGAACAAAAGGGGCTTTTCTCTTCAAATTTCTTGAGGGAAAGGGGTGTATAAAAGCCCTGTGTAACGGGTAACTTTAGTTTTTGTAGCTTAGGAAGATTGTCAAAGTTAAATGCTTTTAACAAATTATTTATTTCAGTAAGATCTATCTGACCCAAAATCTAGATCTTTTTTGTAGTGTAAAACCAGAAGGTTGTATTAACAGAAGTATACCCAAACAGGAAAACATTTTTACCATCTTTTATAAACTCAGATTTTTTTATGATTCCATGAAAACGGGAAGTTATAAAAGCAATATATTTGTTTTCTGAAACCAGAATTATGTAGGTTAATAAAAGCATGTGAAACACAGCACAGGATGCCGTTTATCAAAGACGACAACTGAGCAAATGTGTTTTCCCCACTTGCCCTGCATTTTGGGTAGTTAGGTAAGTCTGATTTTTCTGGAATATTAACTTGTCTTTGACTTCAGTATTCGAAAGGATACACCATCATACACTTGTCATGCACAAGGAAGTATGACTATATCTAGTTGCTGTGAAGGAAAATACATTGTGAATGTTCCATGGGGCTCAAAAGAATGGGTTTGGTAGACATACCAAGGTGAGAGAAATTAATTTTGTGCTTTGGTATAATTTTCCTTACCCAGGCAGAGGTGTTTTTATTTCATACTCAAAAAATCTTTTGTCTTAGCTGCATGTGATAAGAATACACAGGACTATGTCTTAGACTGATTAATTAATAAAATTACACTATTTGGAAGTATTTAAAAAGTATTAACTGAAACTATCCAAATATTTCACTTATTAATAATGCATGTTCTTTTGCAAAGAAATGAACAACAAGGATTATTGAATCCCACTCATATTTCACTGCTGCTTCCTGGCTAGAAATAGTATCAAAATAATTGTGTTTCAGTTCTGGTTGCAACTGAAGCAACAAATAAAAACTGATTTAATATAGCTGTCCTCTTTGCTCTAATCCTGATTCATATGAATGCATGGAAAAGTATGAATTCACATATTCTGATAAAACATAACTGGAAGAGTAGAATTCTGCATTTCTCGTTTAACAGAGAATTCCTTCAGTCACAGTGTATTAATTAGTGCATTAGGCTGTGAAATTCTGTATACCTTTGCTAGTGGCACAGACAAGGAAGAATCTTCTAATCCATAGCAAAAAAAAACCGCAAACAAAAAAGTGAAAGCACTAGTGAGTGCTTCTATACCAAGATTTACTTTTGCAAATTATAAATAATTCCATTAATTTTACACTTGTTCAGGAGCATTACTATTCTTGATTAATGAGTTTCCCTTTTACTTGTAATGCCTTTCTGTCACTAGGAAGAGTAATAGTTCCGTATTGTTCATTTACCTATAGTTAAGGTCGTGTTTTAAAAATTTGGCTTGCCTAAATTTTGCTTACCTGTGCAATGTGGTGTAGTTATAGGAGTCACCTTTGATCAGTGTTGTTCCTTGCTTCTTGAACGAGGTGGAGGGCATTGTAGGGAAGGATCTAGTGCAGTGCATGTGTGAGGGGAGAAATGGATCTTCAGGATGTTGGTGACAAATATAAGTTTTGAGATGAGAAATTTGTTTTAAAGGTGAAATTTTGAGTTTACTCAGGAAATTTAAACTTAGTCAAACTAGAGGATAAAGCTGTTAAACTACTGAAAAGATGACCCGCCAAGCTACCAACTGATATCTTTTCTAGAAAGGGATAGATCAAACCTTCCTGTCCCATACCAATAGGGTGTATAAACTTCCAAGCACGTTGGGCTGGTTATGAATCAAGCCTTTGTAAGGGAAATTATGCCTGCCTGGTTGGATGATAATGACGAGGTCAGACTCTTTAAAACTGCAGGTTTTTGCCTGCTTGCTGACATGTTTTTTAGACAGTATTTTTAATACAGGGTGGCATTCCTATTTGCTATGCTTTGGTTTGTGTTTTGGGCGTGATCTTAGAGTGCACAAATTAGATGGCTTTTGGAAGAAACTACATCAGACAACACAGTTCAGCTGCAGCTGGTGTCCAGTCACAAAACCAGCCTATAATTGATCTGGCAAAAATGCTATGAAACCCAAAGTGTGTATGCCAGATCCTAAGCACCGACTGATTGGTTTTATGGATTGGCTCCAGTTACCTTACCCATGTGTCTTGTGTGTTAGTGTGTCTCAGGAGGACAAGTTCACCATGTAACACCTCAACAGTGTGACCTCTGAAGCTGTGAGAAAAGGAACTAATAAAAGCAGAAATGGCAATTAATGATGTTGTTTTAGCAAGTGAAAAACCAAACAAAAAAACATGTCTATGTTTGTGCGTTATTTTTTCCACCCTTTTCCATTGAAATGTATGGCATCAATGAGTAATTTTTTTTAGTTTATTCTAGAAATTTGGGAGGATGTATATTTGTAAAACATGAAAATCAGGAAAATACAACTGTACTCAAAGATAATACACCTTCCTATCCCACTATGTTTTTTAGCCTTTGATTCACTAGACTGAAATAAAACCCTCATCTGGTTAATGTTAAATGTGTTGATTTGTAAAAAACTCAAGCTATTTTAAAAATAGAAGTTGAGAAACTTAATTAAGGGGCTTCCATGGCAAACACAGATTCTTAGCCCTTCCTTAAGAAATTGGCCTTTAGGGCTATATTTATAAATCCAATAGTACAGCTTTTTTCTTTAACTTGATGGGGGAGATAAAGCAATAAATGTTCAACTGATTTGAACATGATTTAAAAAAGGTTCTGTTACTTACCATTTTGAAGGATGAAATCTGCAGTACTTCAGTTTTACACCTAACATTCATTAGGTTTGTGAAGATTCTTGTATAATTGTTGATAGTTTAACATTGTTTCCAGGATAATTTTCAGTAACAAATAAAGAGTTAAACAAATCTTGCTTTTGTATTGTGTTCTTGTAAACACTCCTTAGTTGCTGAACTGTCCACTTTGAAAAGCTGTATTTCATCAACCACAAGAAATGATTGTTCTCCATGGTTGTACTATTATCTCTGTGCTGGAAGTGGCTTAATATAGGGTAGTGCTTGGTTGTATAGCTCTGTAGCTTTTACGCTGATACGATGCCAAAGTGGTAAATCCCAGTACTATTGCAATATTATTTGTTCTTTGGACTTCTGCCGTGCCTCTGTTCCTTCTTATTTCTGTGTAATGACCTTGTGTGCTTCCCCTCAGAAGGACAAGGGGAATTGGAGGTGGATGTGCTGACCAAACTTAATGATGTTCCCTTCTGTCCCCTGTACAATATCAAAGCCAGGTTGCACTGTGGGGACTGAACACCTGTTGTATGTGTTATTAAATGGCCCCCCCCCCACCAAAAAAGAGAGGTTTATTTGGGGATTTTCTCTGGTGATCCCAGTTAAGTGGCAGAGGAATAAATTCTCTACTCCGCAGCAGACAGCACAGCCAGACATTTCCCAAGTCTGGTTCCCAAGTCCAGTAAGTCCAGCTTGGCTGATGAAAAGAGAGACACTCCCACTTGTGCCTTAAACCTCTGCTGTCCCCATATCCAGAAGATGATACAGTACCAAAATAGCGGGTGGTGCTGCAGTGCTACCCCCCTGCAGCTGTACTGGCGTAATGGAAGAGTCAGCTGGGACTGGTAATGTGTACTGTAATCATGACTGGGAAACATTTTGAAGCAAGGGATAGTTAGGTTTTAAAATAGCTTTTATGGGTCAGTTGTGAACATACATTTTACTCTTCCTGTGTTTTTGCTCTTTGCAACCAATACACTGTGCACAGTATAAATGATTTCTTTGGAGGGAGAGATAGCATCCTTTATTGCAGACAAAAAGAGAGCTGTAAAGGGAAGTCTGAGTAGCTCGAGGGGGTTTATATTGGTGTATAACATCCGTGCTGGTTTGTACAAGCATTCATAAACGACTGCACTCAAACACAGATGATGCCGTGCTTTGAAATCATGTGAAAGTCTGAGCCTTGAATGAAGCATCTTTGAATAATCAGAAAACCATGACGATCTTGTAGTATCTCAGCATGTCTTTCTTATTGCCAAGTCAGATCTTTGTTGTGTTAGAAAACTAAATACCATGTTCAGGTCTGTACAAACAGAAACATCAATGTTTATATCATAATATTTTCTTTCCAAAGATAGAATAAAGCAGCTACTCCACCCTAATTTTGAAAATAGAAAGAATTTCTTTAAGCTTGCTCTTGAATTTGTTTTTAAAGAAGTAGAGATTTTAACAATAGCATAAAAGGCCCCCACTGTTCCTTCTTTTTCCTAGTTTATTTGTAATACTCACCTTGCCAGAGCTTGTGGGTGCATTTCAATACGGCAGCAAAACTAAATATTCAGAAGTCACAGAGTGCTTTAATCGTAAATGAGGGTTTATACCCCTTTTCCTCACCTCTATAATCTCCATTTGAGAACAGCTTCTAAAGTAATGAGCGCTGCAACTAAATCCCCAGTAAAGGAGAGGCTTTATCATACTGGGTAATTGGAGGGGTTGTGACTGATAAAAGCAGCTGGGGCTGTACTGTGAATGGAGCAGAGCTGTAGTGTCTCAAGTGTGGAGTTTTGCTATCTTTTGACCTCTTCTAGTTAAAGTTGTTACCTCGTAATGGGCCTTTGAGCATGTGCTTCCAGTTTCAGAAATGCAAAGGTAGTTTGCTTAAAGTTCTGCAGTACCATGGTCATACCATGGCAGATACCACATCACCGTTTCATTTTAATTGTGTACATTTTGATACAGTTCTCAATTTCATTCTGTTCCACTTCTCCCTGTCTGTAATTAATCTGTGCAATCCTGTATGCTGTTTTTAGTGCAGCCCATGATTTTGATTTAATTGTTGCAATATCCTATGTAATGGCTATTTGCTAAATCTTTGGTGTAAAGAAAGAACTTGTTGGGATGAAGGTGCACCTGGTTTTAAGGTTCTTTGCTGTATATTATGTGCTGTTTTAGCTACTGGAATATTCATGCTCATTTGTTAGTCTCATACAGGATATAGATAGATAGGTATCAGTTTTGTTGTGTGGAAAAAGTTGTATATGTTTCCATTTCTCTAAAAGCAAGCAGTGTAAGAGCTTGCAGAAAGCCAGGATATTTTTTATTCTCTGAATTTTCCAGAACAGAAGTTTTTCTCTCTGTAAATAAAAAAGCAAACAACACTTTCCTTTGGAACCCAGTGTTTACTGGCACCAGTTCAGTCAACAGCCACAGGGTAACCAAAGTTACCTTCTCTGACTTCTTGTTGAGGATCAGACCCAGCAGATTTTTTGGGCAAAGGCTGCAGCATCTGTAATGCACACCATCACTATCTCAACTACTTAAACTTTTAATTTTACAAAGCACTTTGAACAACTTATATTTTCAGTGTAAGGGGAACAGACCAGTCTCTTTGCTTCCTATGAATAATCTGTATCTTCCAACATTTTCTGGAATGGCTTTGCAGTATGAAAATTACACTTGTTAGAAGGAGCTTGCCAGTTGGCCTTGTATGACCTGCTTTGCATCCTGTATTAGTGCAAGTGTTATTAAAGTAACTCAACTCTGAAAATAATAAGTACAGAACATCAAAACAGTGTAATTGCATGAAAACACATGAAAGTTACATAATTTTGAGATTTTTTGAACAGAACATATTTTTAACATACTAGCATCTCTGAGGTAATTTTTAGTTGTAGTCAGGTGTTTTGTAGGGATTTTTTTATAGATAGTTGGTTTTGATCATTCATCCTAGCCAAAAAACTTTTTTTTTTTTTTTCTCAACTACTTAAATTCACCGGTGCCACACTAATACTTTGCTGCTTTTGATTTTTTTTCTAGGGCGCCAATGCCTCAGCTTTGGAGAAAGAGATTGGTCCGGAACAATTTCCAGTCAATGAGCACTATTTTGGTTTGGTTAATGTAAGTTTCAGACCATAACTTCATTGCTTTGAAAGGACACAAATAGGCTGGTTAAATTACAAGACTGTGACTGGGTGGATACTTAAAATTCTGAAAGATAGTGTCATTGAGTATACATACTATTGAAATGTGTTTCAGTGTTTAGTGTATTTGTTGAAAAATGCTACTGAATTTTTGAAATTATTGAAATGGACTCTTTATTTAATTTTATTAGTTGTAGGGTAATTTTTACACCACTTTCATGTTATTAAAATGTTTAAGTCTATTAAAATGTTTGTCTATTTAAAATATGTAGATTTTTGTTCATAATATGCCAATAAAGTAAAATAAATGGCAGTAAAAGAAAAAAACAACCTTATGAAAGACTATTGATGATATGAAGTATTTATATCTGCTATTTTTAATAAGATTTTTTTTTTAAAATACAGCCCAAAGGGGAAGGCAGTAGTGAAAAAAACATACTGGATTGTTTGAATCAATAATTAGTTTAATGGAAGGATTTAAACATTAGTTTCTGATATTACTAATGAAAAATATATCTTTTTAGAAATTGTATTATACTGGCATGAAATACTAAATTATTCTCTTTATTGGGGCTTCAGAAACTACATAGTTAAAGCAAGTTGATTTAACATGAGCTATTGTAGTGTTTTTCTTGATAAAACCAGTTATTTAACTGTTGTCCTTGTACTGTAACATGTCTCTACCTCCAGGTGCTTAGCACTGGCCTGGTTCAAGAGTCTGCAATCCCAGTATGCACTGTGGAGTCAATACCCATTAATGATAAGCTGACTCCCATGCATCCCAAAACACCGTCACTTAAATTAGAGATTTCTTTTCCTCTCTCATGGAAGCTGAAATACCCTCTGAATGCTGAAATACCCTCTGAATTATTTCTCTCAGATAGGAAATGCAGCAGTTTTGCTGTTAATGCCTGTCAGTTCTGCAGCTGAGCTTAGGCTTTCCATTTTCCCGGTAACAGGTTTTTGCAAATCTGTTACTCTGTTGACAGATAAACTGTTTTCCTAATTTCTTGTCCAAGTCCAGAGAGGATTTAAGACTTAACAGTGAAATTGTATTGTACACCTAATCTTGAAGTTTTTCATAGTTCACACCCTTAAGAAAAGGTTCAATAAAGGACAATCTTCCTAATATGTAATGAACATCAACAAATTCTTGCTTTTGGTACTCAAAAGGGAGTAGAAATTTAAGGGAATAGCTGTCATTGCCCTCAACCATACACATAAGAGACAGGCAGCTACGATATATCAGAGTGTTTTTAACTTTGCTACAGAAATTTTGCTTATTTTAGCTTCCAACAGTACAATTTTATGGACTAAAATTCTTTGAATTGTAACAAATAATAAAATCGTATCTCATTATATTTCTGGCACACTGGTGCTGGTTTTCAGGTACAGTGGTTGGCTAGGGAAATTCAGTGACATTGATGCCTGAGTGGTTTTCAGATCTGTTCTGCAGGCTGTGATTACTAACACAATAAATGTGTAATAAGCTTGCAGCCTGTAAATCTGCCAGGAAAAGTAAAAGTAACAAACTATGGCCAATGACTGGAAAAAATGACAGAGATAATGATAATGAAAAGAAACACTAGCTAATTAGATAATAAATTAGTACTATTAGATTGAGAAGCAGTAGAAATCACAGATTTTGCCTTCATTGATTTCTCTAATTTTTGTAGCAATTACAAGAAGTGCATCTCCTGGAGGTTCATTAACATTTACTGCTAATTTTTTCTAATTTGTTTATTGATTTTGTTTGTGTTAACTTTGTCCAGGGTAATGGAAAAAAGGGAAATAATATGGAAGTCAGTAGCTCTCTTCTGACTGTGTGATAGCTAGCCATTTGAGGTGTCTGGAATACGGAAAAGCATTTTAGATAAAGATGAAAATCCTGAAATACAGATCTGTCAGTTTATCCAGAGGTGGCATAGAAGAAGAGGAGGCAGAAGCACTGTTACCTCTTTTCCAGCTTTGTGGTATAACCTAGGGATTGTTCAGAGGATGTGCTGAAAGAGCAATTCGAGAGGTAAATGAAGACCTCAGAAAGGGCAGTTATGGGAAACATATGGAAGACCAGATGGTTGATGGGAATGGAAAATTCATCTTGGTCTTGAAGGGACAATACCATCACTAAATCAGCAGGAAATATGTAAGATATGTGGTAAGATGAAAGAATTGGTAGTGCGATGTCCCACACATATGGACGATCAGGAGCATCAGGTCTGCTTATCATTCTTTCCCTCTTCAGTGCAGAAATGCAGACTATTCAAATCTATGTGTTTCACAAATTAAATCAATCATTTTATCCAGTGAGCATGAAATAAGATTTTTTAATCTCAAAGAGCTGCTCTGGAAACTGTTTAGCAGTTTACCAGAATTGTAGAGCAGGTGGCTTGGTTATTCAGCCTCTTGCAATGGATCTGTTTTTTGGAGAAATCCCGTTCACTGGAGTGGCCCATTGCAACAACAAGAAGTTGGTAGAGCTGCCAGTGCATTGGAGCTGGGAGGAGCCCTAGGGCTGCACAAAAACAGTGTTCCAGCTGGATCCAAATTCTTGTAAATCCCTTTGTTGAACACAGTTCAACAACCACATTTCTTCCTGGTTGTATGTGGATCAGAAGAGTAAACGTGTAGTAAGACTATAAACATCCATGGATGTGCAGTGTCTTTGTTGTGCAGTATTTTTGTTTTCCCTACTGTCTCATTTTTATTATTTCTGCAGAGGTTTGGGTGTTGTAACTTTGATTTCAGAATTTAAAAGAATTTTTAAAAGAGGGGGTGGGTGTAAAACATAGAGAATGCAGTATTTTTGTGAAAGTAAACAAAATCCTGATTTCTCAACATCTAGAACAGAAGAACAGTCTGAACCGATAAAAAGAGAAAATATGGATTTTTTACATCTCTTAGACATGCCCAGTGTAAGATGGTCTTTTGTTAAAGGCTGAGGGGTGTGGAATTTTTCCCCATTCCTGTCGCTAGGTTACTAATGGCTTGATACTTAAGGACTATTAACTTTTTTTTGTAAGAGACAGAGAGCTGTGTTGGGCGTGGGGAGGGGAGGAGAGATTTGATCATCCCGATAACTCTCTCTCGACTAAGGGCAACAGGACGGGCAGCAGGGAGGAACTGGGGTCTACTTGGCTGCAGCTGCAGAAAGGTTTTTCGGATCTGCACTGTTTTCTTTTCCTTGATGAGTGAACTTCTGTTTGGGAAAGGGGCACGCTCCTGGAGGGCACATCCTCCTGGCTGTGCCGGCAGTTTTTCTGTGCAAGGGGGCCGGCAGCCGCCGCGCCGCGCTCTCCCTGTGGGAGCACTGCCACGGCTGGGGAGTCCCTGTCACCTTCTACTGGCAAGCCCGGCTGGGCTTGTCTTTGCCACCCCTGCTCCCTGCTCTGAGCTCCTGCCCCACGTCTGCTGCACGCCCGCCATTGCCCTGCCCGCCCCGCCCCGCCCGCTGCCTCTGGGCACTTCAGCACTGCCCGCACCCACAGAGCTGACCGCGCCACAGCGCCCCCTGCAGCTGCGCGGGAGTCATCGCACCCGCCCTGCCCGGCCGGGAGCCCGACAGCGCCCCTGCCGGCTGGGACCGGAACTGCACCGAACGGGAAAAGCGCTTGGCAGCCCAGAGACTTCTGTCACCGCATCTTCTGGTTTTTGTTTGTTTGTTTGTTATTGCCACTATTGTTGTTGATTGTTTGCCTTGCTATAGATACTAGTAAAGAACTGTTATTCCCTTCCCCATATCTTTGCCTGAAAGCCCTTGATTCCAAAGTTATAATAATTCGGAGGAAGGGGATTCATATTTGCTGGTTCTAGGGGAGGTTCCCACCTTCCTTAGCAGACACCTGTCTTCAAACCAAGACATCTTTCTCACATTTTCTGCTGCTGTTCTGAGGCATGCTGGATGAGTGTGAAGTTTACACAGTGTGGGCTTGCACTGCCAAGTCTCGTGGCTCTGAGGCAGTGCTGGCTGCAGTGAGGAGGATGAAGGAGTCTCTGGCAGCAGAGCCCAGTGCTGAGGAGCCAGGGTTAGAAAACAGAATATAAGTGTGGAGGGTGGTGGGAGGATGGGGAGACTTGGGGTGCTGTTGGGTGTTTCTCTATAGTGGAGTCAAAGATGGGAACTAAAGCAATAATGGTGGTAAGACCAAGATTTATTCATTTATCAAATTCAGTATTTGCATAGTCTAGAAACCTCCCAACCTTTTCCCACTTTTTTGTTTCGTGCAGGTGCCATTTTAATTTTTTTAATAATTGGAAGCATTTATTTAAAAAATATTTTTGGTTTTGAAGTGATAAAGACTGGTGCTTTAAAGATAAAACAAATGTGAACTAACTGCATTTTCTTCAGGAGTTTGAGTTCAAACATTCTTCTGTTGCCTGCTGTGTTTCTGAATTTGGTTGGAGAAAGCTTTTTATGAACTTAATCTGGTTGCTTTTATTTCACACTCACAGGCACATAGGTTAACATACATTCATATTAAATTAATCTGAATTTTGTTCAGTGTTCTGAGGTCTCCATATTTTGGTTGTCTCTCATGGCATGGCTGCCATTCTAATTAATTTATCATCAGACTGCTCCTTTTTAAAATTAGAATCTTATGAAATTTCTAATTTGCTTGCTTTTCATCTTCTGACACTTGCTGTAGAAATTTTAGCACTTTTCCAATTTGATTAAATTTTAAGAACTTTCTTAACATTTTAATGTAGTTCTCTTTTTATGGCTATTTCTAATTATAAACTCATAAATAGTTAGCTTACAATCCTAAATGTGACAGAAGCTACTGTGTGATTTCATCAGCTTCCTTTAGGGTAAAAAGCCCCAGTTTTCCTCTTAAATTCATTGACTTGTTTGCTGATTTGGACCACAAAGAAGCTAATATAAACATTTTCCTCGCTTAAATAAAGAAAAATAATGGGTGTTAAATTCCTCACTTTTTAATATGGATACCTTAATGATGTCTTAGTATTTTTTTTAAATACGCTTCTTACTTATTCTTTGAGTGTGTCTTGGTTATTTAGAAAGTAGTTCCTCATATTTCATTAGTTTAAGATAGAGGAAAGTAATTAATTTTTAAGTTTTGTAATTAAATTGCATGGGGCTCTTGTTTGTCTTAATTGAGAGAGCAAAAAGCAGTTACTTCCCTGTTACGTGAAAGCTTTTTGTTTTTTCCCTATTCAAGGAACCTGCTCTTAAAATATCTCGAAAGGCAGTCTTTGCTATATAAGTCTCACAATAATAAAGTCTCAGAATTTGCTACCTTTATGTGCTGCTGTCTTAATATATAATGTAAATCTGAACGTTATTTCCACATTTTGCAGAATGTGTGTAGTAGGTACATGCTTCAGTTTGCAGGTTGAGTGACTGCAGCTGAAAGGTTGGATTACTTGCTGAGGGCCTTGTAAAGATTTTTTTTCCCACGCTTTCAGTGTTGGATAATAGCTTTCACTGGAGGAGGGCAGCATAAAATTAGAATGTCAACATAAAATTAGAATGGCTTTATCCAGCGACAGCTCCCAGTGCCTTCACAGATGTGATGGGGAGGTTTGCAGTGGTGGGGTGAGCTGAAGGCAGTGCCAGGGATCACAAGGCTCAGGTGCCCAAAGGAGCCTGGGGAAGGGGGACATGTGGAGTGTCCCACCTGGGGTGTCCTGGTACAAAGTGCATTATGGATGCTTTTCTTGCTGACTGCTTTCCCCTTTCAATCCAGTGGCTTGCTTCCTTCAAAATGTACACATCCAAATTGTGCTCTCTTTTCCTTGCAATCTGGATTTCAAGCTACCAACTGCCATGGCTTTGAATCCTAAGCAAGCCATGTCACATTAGCATTCAAGAGTTTCCTTAAACCAATCTTGTCACCCTGGAAGAACTGAAAATATAGGAACAGGTTAAAGTAGTTATTTCTGACTTGGATGGCAGCTATTAAGATTTGGAGAATCTAATTTCTGAAGTGTCTGAGAAGCTCTCTATTTTCAGCTGAATTTCTTCACAGTACAAGGTCATGCTGTGCCTGTTCTTTGCTGTTGTGGCTGATGTGTGGTAGACAGATATTTTTACCTGGGCATATCTTGGGAGTTACAAAATTGAGGGTATTTTTTGAACATTTTGACCCAAATAAATGTAAAATATTACCAGTAAGTTAAATTAAGTGAGACAAAACTAAATAGTATTGTTCAAATTTACGTAGGTTTTTCATGCATTTACGTACAGTGTACTTGGTAATCCTTTGTGCAACATTAATATGTTTTCCTGATCTTAAAGTCAGGAAGAAGCGACTTGCAGAAAGTTGGCCCCTGCTTATGCACTCTGTTATACTTTGGAATGAATTTTTCCTCTCTACAGTAATACAATGCAGACTAACAGATCTCTCTCTCTTATTTTGTAGTTCGGGAATACATGCTACTGCAATTCAGTTCTCCAGGCACTTTATTTTTGTCGACCATTTCGAGACAAAGTCTTAGCGTACAAGAGTCAGCCAAGAAAAAAAGAGAATCTCCTTACGTGCTTAGCTGATCTCTTCCACAGTATAGCCACCCAGAAGAAAAAAGTTGGAGTAATACCTCCCAAGAAATTTATAACAAGATTACGAAAAGAAAATGGTAACCTTTTTCTTGTGCAGTAATTATAGCAATTATGATTTAATTCTGAAGCTGGCATAGTGGAATACCTATGTATTTTTTACACATAGAAAGTGTTCTTGGTACTGTAGTATAAACAAGAGGTGACCCCAGGATAAGGGTGTAACCCTGGAGTTGCTTTGAGAGAGAATCCTTGTCCCTCTCTCTTCATGTATAAACTAAAGGGTATTGTCATATTGTCACTGGCTGCTTATGAAATTGCTTGCTAGTTTTGCTCCTCTGTGAGTTTTATAGTTGTAATCAAAATTCACTCTAAAATCTTTGTTCTTTGTTTTAAAAAAGTATTTTTTGAATGGAGGAATCAGTCTCCCAAACTGAGTGTGTGGAAAGACTTGGCTGTAAGAATCTAGCATAAACCTCCCCACATTTTTTAATTAATTTAGAATTTATGCAATATGTAACTTGACCTACTTTTTAAAGAAGTAATTAGTTTTAAAACCACTACATAGTTTTGGCAAATTGTTTTTAAAATGTCACTCTTATCCTAAATTTCAAGAGATATCTAGGGATTTTTCACATTTCTTGTTTCTTATCTGCTGATCAGAATGTCTTAGAAGATGATTTGATGTTAAAATATAAATGAAGCCTTGTAATCTACCACTCAATTTGGATATAGTTCTATAAAAATATTACCTTTTTTCCTAAAAAATAACTACTAGATTTGAATAAACTGTATGAGGTACCATACTTAACACTGCTGCAATAGACATGTTCATACTATTGCAATCTTTCCAAGACTATAAATGCAGACTGAAAAAGCATTTAAATGGTATGACGACTATCTCTGCAGTAAAAACAAGACATAAAATATTATAATGTCATTCCTAGTTTGACATGGCTCTTCCAGCAAATGCACTCCATGAGCTGTAATGATACTGTTAAAAAAAAGCTCTCAGGTGCTCTACAATTACTTGCCTGTGCAGAGCAGAAAACTGTCATTCCCTTCTTTGGCACATATACTTGAATAAGTGAGTTTGTGTTTGAAACACTTACAGAAACAGTTCATTATAACAAATGCAGAGAGTCATTCAGATGGAAAGCAGAAAGCAAACCACAGGAGCCATTAAGTTCATTATAGAAAGTGTTCTTTGTAATGTGTAATTATGTCATGCCACTAAAGTTCTACACAGGGCAAGGCAATTGGAAAACCTTCAGTAGAGAAGTCAGATGTGGAAGTTCAACCCTTGTTGTCTTTTTGGGTCTCTTTTAATGATGATAGCCTCACCTTTTGTACAAATAAACAGCTAAATTCAGGCTGCAGTTACATGGGTATCATATATGCTATTAAGTGCTTATTGTAAAGGTGTATAATTTTGTGCCTTAAAGAAGAGTTAGTTTAAGAACCATGTAGGTGTGCAACACCAATCTAGAGTCTCTTCCAGTCAGTATCCAGCTATACCAGGGTGATAGCTGAAGGCATAATCTTAATGTATTTGAGACTACAAAGCTGCTGCTCTATCTTTATTTTCAATGTCTGAATACCACATACATATATTATATACCTCTGAACTGGAGAGGAGCTTTTCACAAGGGTGTACAGTGAAGGGACAAGGGGGAATGGCTTTAAACTGACAGAGGGCAGGTTTAGATTAGATATTAGGAAGAAATTATGCACTGTGAGTGTGGTGAGGCACTGAAACAGGATGCCCAGAAAAGCTGTGGATGCCCCATCCCTGGAAGTGTCCAAGGCCAGGATGCAAGGGGCTTTGAGTAACCTGGTCCTGTTGGAAAATGTCCTGGTGCAGAGCAGGGGGGCTGGAACTCAGTGATCTTTAAGGTCCCTTCTAACCCAAACAATTCTGTGTTTCTCTATTGATGACCTTAAAGTTTAATTGGCTGGGAAGCAGCTGCTGACTTGAAGTCAGCTGAAGGTGTACGTTTACATTTGCATAAAGTTCTTCTAATCATAAAATGAACAGTCTGTAGCTTTCATTTTGCTGTAGTTAATGCTAATTACTGACTGGGCACATAGCCCTGAGAGGCCTGTGGTACTCCACTGTGAAGAACCTCTGAAGTCTTTTACCTCAAGAGACTTATAGCTCTTGTTCTGCCTTGATTTACTTGATTAAATAAAGACCTTGCAGTTGGCTACATTGAACTTACTCATCTCAAAAATAGTGTAGTAGTTAATGAAATAAACTACGTGGTTCATACTCTTGCCTGACCTATTGCACTACTTAACCTCTGCAAATGATCTAGATTAGCATCAGGGTTACCCTACTTCGCTAATAACCCCGGATTTTTTTTTCTATTTGGAGTTTATTCCTGGATGCCATGAGGTTAATGACAGTAAAGCTTCCATGGAGTCCCTGTATGCATTTCAAAACTTAAGCTTCACTGAGTATCTTTTTCATTCATCTTTCCACTGCTGTGCACTGAAGATCTGTCTCTTGGTACTTTCTTGGACTGCAGGAAATTGAAGTAATTGCACATTAAAAGACTTGTATGATATCAGGTAGGGATATAGAATGCTTTTTATACAGGCAGGTAAATTCCCTTGTAGCAATTCCTGGTCAGAGAGAAAAGAGAAACTGTTACTAAATCTGAGTTATCCAAGACATTGAGCTAAGTTTGGCCGAGATAGCATAGCCCCTGGAGGAGATCCAGTGGCATCTGGAGGCTGGGCAGGGTGACCTGCACCAGTTCAGGTGGCACTCCACATACACCTGTGTTTAGGCAGTTGAATTGTGCCCTAGTTTTCTTGCAGAATGATTCAGTCTTCTGATCATTCCAATCAGCTGATTTCTTTCAATGTAAGCTGACTTGCTGTCCCCTCTTCCCACCCCCTATTTTTTTGACTTGGTTTATCAAGTAGGCATTTTGAGTTGGTGTTTTATTGCCATGAATGGTTTAGGATGTGAAATAAAGGACTGGGTTGGAAATTTGACTCTCTTAAAATAATTTTTTTGTAGCACAGGACTAACTGATCAATTAAAAAATTGTGTTTTATCAAGAATTTTGTTTTATCTTGCAGAACTTTTTGATAACTACATGCAGCAGGATGCACATGAGTTCCTAAACTATCTGCTAAATACAATCGCGGATATCTTGCAAGAGGAAAGGAAACAAGAGAAGCAGAACGGGCGCCTGCCAAATGGCAGCATGGACAGTGAAAACAACAGCCCACCAGACCCCACCTGGGTTCACGAAATTTTTCAGGGAACATTAACTAATGAAACCAGATGTCTTACCTGTGAAACTGTAAGTCTTTGTGTGCTTTGTAAAAACGAATTCTGCTGTGTTTCAGAACTGCATGCTTCATGATTCATTTATCCCAGCAGACCAACAGATTAGATTAGTTTCTTTCTTTAGCAGTCTTTATACTTGTGTGAATATTTACATTTTTTCTTTGTTAGTGAGAACATTCCAGCAGCTGATGCATGAGTTGTAGGAAAAGACAATTTTAGGTCAGTATTAGGAAAATGCCCAATTGGATGTTTTGTCAGTGTGATCATAATCACCTTCAAAATTTAGATCAGGAAATTCTGAAGCAATGTATTCTCAAATAAAACAAAGTCTGCAATTTGAGGGTGTGAAGTTCTTCTCAAATTTAATGTCTTAATGTCATGCTTAGTGATACATCCCATAAAGAAGTGTGATGAATCAGTTTCCATGGATTTCTAGTTTTAAAATGTAAAGCCATTGAAATCAAGATACTGATGGTTGGCTTTTGGCACTGAGATAGTAGACTGGGTTTCTCAAAAAACACACCTTTCTGTTCAGGAGAAGTAGTCCTTTCCTAAACATCTATCCACAGGAATTCTTCTGATACTACACCCTGAGAAATAAACTCTTTCTCTGAGTACGCTGTACTAAAATTTTCTTTGAGAAGTTCTACAGTGAGAGAAAGAACATATTTCATAAAAACTTAAAATTGAATTTAGCTTGAGAAAGAGTAAAAGCAGCACAGTTTGAAAATTACAGTAATTCTGTCATGGTCTATGCCTCAGAGATGGTAAAATAGCTAAATTACTGTGGGTTTTGTATGACTCCTCATACAAATTTTCCTTAATTAGGTAATGCAGATATTTCAGCATGACGTTGGAAAGGAGGAATTAATCAAATCTGTGTATTTCACATGTAATTTTCTCATTCTTTTAGAAATACCCACCTCTTTTATTTCAAAGAAAAGATCTTCTTAATGTCATATATAATGTAACTGCAGACTATGAGTAATTTAGGTGATGATTTCTAGCTACCATATTTTCTTTTCTGGCAGATTGCCCCTCCCTAATAAGTATTTCTTGGCAACTGTCAATTGCTTCTCTTTTAGTTCTTGAACTGTTTTTTGTTTTTTCTTGAAACATGAGTTTAGCATTAGTCTTTTGACACAACTGACATCATTACCTTTCCTCACTGTGGCATAATGAATTACTGTTGTCAGGATTTTGATCTAGATACTGTCCTTAATACAATTTTAAAACACTGATATGCTCTTTGCCAGCATATTTTATTAGTTATCAGGCCTGTCACAATTTTGAGAATTCTACTAACACTTCTCAGTTTTGTTTTTCTGTTAGCTATCGTTAACAGAAATATTCAGCTATTGCTGAACAAGATAATAATCAAAGTAATCTGGAAACTATTTTATCAGTTTCTGTCTATTTAGTATATCAGCTTGTTCCTAAAACACAGTGACCTGAAAATGAGCACTTGGAAACACATTTGGACAGATAAAATAGGTGATATTACTGTGAGTAGTGTCTTATTTTCAGCTGCATGGAGTATATATGATTGTTTTAATGTTTATTGGAAGCTGTTGGCATTTAGATTATTTCTGTGTTTAGAAATATAATTTAAAATGTTAGGAGTACCTGAAAGTAGCTCATGTGGATTACAAGCAATAGTGGATGAATTACTACTTCTTAATGCAAGACAATAACCCTAGTATATTTTTTATTTAATTTGGAAATGAGTGCATATTTAAATATAAAGCATAACATATATTTTTGCTCAAAGTGACAATGATTATCTTCTAACTGGACAAACCTACTCAAAGTTCCTAAAATGAGCAAAATGTTATTCTAATTTTAGTTGTCCTGGTTGTGAAAAAGACCATCTTTCCAGGAGGCACTGTTTCATTAGCCCATCTAAAAGATTAAAATTGAACTATCTAAAGGTGTATCCTCAGTTTAAGTATCAACAGTGGAGCATTGGGAACATAGATATGACTCTTCAACAAAGATTTGTGTTGTGAATCAAGCTGCATTATTAAATGAAAATGTAACAAAAAGGATTGTAAGTTGTCTTTATGCTTTTTCCCTTCCTTGATAGAGGCAGAATGATGAAGTGAATGTAAATTTTATGGCTAATTTATAGAAATTATCTAGAAGTTAATTGGTTTTACAGATTTCTCTCACAGTTTAGGGAAGAATAACAGTAAACCTGAAAAGAATGTAATTGGCTTCAAGATTGAAATTTAACCAGCTAAATGTGGCCAGTACTTCTACTGAGAAAAATAGGAAATTGTCAGAAATACCATGCATATCAATCTTCAGGTGATGGTCTTGCTCTTACATCCAAATGACACTACAAGGCATAAAATTCTTCAGCTCAATTCTGCTTTGGACTGAGAGAAGGCAGTAAGGAAAATCTCAGTGTTCTCTCTTACATGAGTGCCATAGAGCCTTTAACTATGCCCAATCTTAATTTCTCTCTTTTTTTTTTTTTTTTTTTTTTATTTAAACAAAAAAAAATCATTCATTNNTTTTTTAATTAAACCAAGATAAATCACTCACTTTGTTTCAGCTTCCTTTAAAACTACTTTCTGCCTTAGCACACATGGTTGTCTA
Organism: Pardalotus punctatus; assembly: GCA_013400915.1. Taxonomy (NCBI): domain Eukaryota; kingdom Metazoa; phylum Chordata; class Aves; order Passeriformes; family Pardalotidae; genus Pardalotus; species Pardalotus punctatus. Next base: position 297,448 of record VZTX01025411.1, read on the forward strand.
TAGTTGCAAGAGCTCTTTTGCCAGTGAGCAGGTTCACATTGCCAGTGCAATTCCCAGCTGTAAGAAATAATGGATTCTGTGAGCGTCAGCCTTCTGAGCTTTCTGTTCTGTGCAGCTTTGGTCATCAGAGTACAGCTGAGCTGTGTGGGTGCAGATTATGTCCTTGACATGAGAACAGCACAACATCCTCTTCAGCCAGAGCACTGGAACATCTGAATTCCTCACTATTACTCAGATGTTCCTGTTAGGAACACTCAGATGGCTTTTTGAACACATCAGGGCTCGATGTGATGAGGTTTTCTGATTGTGCCCATCTTTTTTTCATTCTGTAGATGATTGAAATATATAGCATTGGTGACTGTATTCTAAGAAATTTAAGAGATGTTTATTTGAAACAGAGCCTTTGCAGAAGAAGGGAGGGCTGATAAGACTGGAGAGTGGCTTTTTAGGTTTTTTTTTTGTTTTTCTTTATTTTTTTCCTTTTAATTAAAACTGTATGAGTTAATGTTGGAAAAATCTGTTCAAATACTGAGGTTTAAAGAATCTTAAAAAGTTAGAAAATAAATTTATAAATCACTAACATAAATGGAAAGAAATCTACTTCACTGCTCGTGGAATAAAGCCTTTAATGGTTCCTCATGATCCTAAGTGCACAATGGACTGGCTAAACTAAGAGAGGTTTTTTAAGGCCATATTATCACAGAGAATGGAAGTTGTCCTTTCGAAAACTTCTGTTTTCAGTACCAATCTCTTTTTAACCAAGTACAACACATCCCTTCCGTCTTCTCCGTATCCTCTCTGCCCTTACAGCTTTTGCGTGTGAAAAAGCTGCCTGTGAAATCTGTATTGTTTCACGGAGTTTTCTTTGATTAAAGAAAAAGAGGAAGAATTATCTAATTGCATGTCTGAATAACACTGGTCTTATGATTCCCTAATTTCAGCTGTCGTAGCTGAAGACTGCAGCAGCAGAGTATTTTCTGGAATGGTTTTTTTTTTCCCCTGAGCCATTCTTAATCCCCAGTTAGAGTGATTTCCACCAGAAATCTTAGTGTTATAAACTCAGGTCTGATAATTCCAAGAGTGATTTGCAGTGGGGTATTTTGAAGAATTGCCCACACAAATAAACCACAGTACATCCCTGAAGATAAAAAACATGCAGCACACTGAAGATGCAGGTGGCTTTTTTTTTTCCCACTCAAAACATTTGGAAGTTTTCTGTATATGTTCTGGGATCTCTCTAAAAGTATAAACATTACACTTGAGCATCTGAATAATGCAGTAGCAGTGATGTGTACTGACACAGTGGTATTGTTTTTACATGCACACTAAACTCTTGGAAAGACTAGGTACAGAACAGTGGAAGCCCAGTCCTCTCACAGGTATTAACAGAAGCTTGCAACTTAGTTTCATGAGTTTTTGGATTTGCCCTATGGTACTAATTCTCAAAAATAGTTGTCTTGACCACCTGCTTTTTTCTTTTTTTCTCTCCACGTATGCTGCCCATAGGAGCTGTGTGTTCTCAACTCTTGATTATCCAAGAACAGCTTTCCACTTTTTTCCTCTTTTATTCTGAATCAAAAGGGGACATAAATCTCATATGTTTAAAAGATCAACTTACGTTACTTCTCCTGTAGCCATTTCACTTTTCCTACTTTCAATCAAGAAACTGCAGCCAGGTATCTTTCTAAAAGCGTTAAATTTTGTATCTAGGCAGAGGACATTCTTATGAGTGGCATTGAGTATCTTTCGATACAGAGAGGAGACACTAGCAGACAAAAGTTAAGGTTGCACATTACTGTTTTCTAAAACTTTGATAACATGGTTGGTTTTCAGGGCAGCCGTGGATTTTTTCATCATTCGTCAGGATTTGTGGTGGAATTTATTTTCCGCTTCTAGAATGTTCTGTTTTACTTACTTGTTATTCTTGCATTTTTGTGAGAATTGACTAATACTCTCCCTCTGTCAGACCAAACCCCAAGCTTTCATTTGCCAAATTTGCGATCTGCTGTTCCTTTAAGAGGATGAATCTAGCCAGGAAGATGCTTCAAAATATTTGTGCTATTTATTATTATTATTATTATGTGACATGCAAAAACATAACTTTCAATTCAAGGGAAGCAGATGAGAAGAACAGAAGTGAGAACCCTAAACATGAGCATCACAGTGATTCTGTTTTTTTGAAAATTATGAGGTGTAGAAGAAATTTGGCATTAATATTGTTGGTCTGAAATCACAGCATAAGGACAGCTGGCATTATATACGCCCAGACTCATACACACTTGCCCCTTCCTGAACAAAATCAGAAAATCTTGCCATGTCTGAAATAGAAAGGCCACTTGCAAAAATATTTAAAAGGATGTTACAGGGTAAAAGATGCATTCTGTCAATAGCAAGTGGTATTGAAAAACAAAGGTAAATTAGTATAATTTGTTTTCGCTATGTTCTATTGATTCTTTTTTCATGCAGGTAAGCAGCAAAGATGAAGACTTCTTAGACCTTTCAGTTGATGTGGAGCAGAATACATCAATCACTCACTGTTTAAGGTAGACTCAAAAAATCTGAATTTCTGTAATTTGTCTTTACCTACCAGAATGCAGGAAGTAAAACTAAAAGCTGGCAGTTCTATCTTAGGTAGATTTAAGTGTATAAAACAATGTTTATATTGTACATTTATATGGATATTTCGTATAAAAAGCTAGTATTTACAGCTTTCTTTTTTTGCTCAGGGGTTTCAGCAACACAGAAACTCTGTGCAGTGAATACAAGTATTACTGTGAAGAATGTCGCAGTAAGCAAGAAGCACATAAAAGGTACATCACACTTAGGGAAGGGAAAAATAACCCATGCATTTAATGACAATACTCTGGTATTTCTTTTAGTGTGTGCATGTCAAGGAGGGAACACCCTTTTCTCCTTAAGTTTTCTACTCTTCTTCCACTTAAAAGTAACTTGCTTGCATTCCTCATGCTAGAATTCAATGTGTCTGTTTCCATGAGTAATGAGAATCCATGTAAAGCATTTTGGGACTCCTTTGATCATTATTTTACAAGTAGGAAAATGAATGGTCTTAAGACCAAAAATGAGTTAAAAAGCTAAGTTAAAATAAACTGTCAGTGACTAATCAAAGATAATTGGCAACAATGAAAAGTCATTGATTGCATGTGACTTTTTAAACTTAGTTTTGTTTTGAAAATAATTTTTCCAGTTGCTGAAAGAATCATTTTTATAGCACTTTCTGTAACTATTGTTGTTAACTGAGTTTCTGATTTCTTAGAAGTGTTTAATTAGTTGTGCTAAACTGCTTGACAGTGCTCCTGAAAATCATCAGAAGCTCTATAAAGGTCTGAAAATCATTATGTTTAAAAACAATTCTTGTCTGCCTAATAATTCTTCTAGTCTCATTTACACCTTTGAAAAACCTGCCATTTTGTGTGCTGTGTGGCTGTTTATTATCTGGGAAATGTTTGTCTGAAGGAGTGGGAACTCTGACGTGCTCTACTGGTTATACCACTGCTGCTGGTTATTTGGTTTACCATAGATTGCACACACCGCTTTTGCATATCTCATCTGCCAAATTTGCCTTCCCACATTGCCTAAGCTCTCTAATTGGTGTCTCTTAGGGGTTGTCAGTCCAGGTCTGCCCTGTTGTTTTCCGTTGCCTGAGCTCTTTTTCTGCGTGGGAGGTGATGTGATCCCTGACCAGTATAAACTGGGTTGGCATAGACCTGTACTGCAGGCACTTCTGTATTGGCAAAACACAGCTTTGATTGTTTATATTTTGGGTTTCACATGGGACTTAAGTTCAGTTTCACTACAGTCATATTTTCCTTCCATCTTTATAAAACAGTTTATCTGTGATGGGGTACACTCAGCTAGCAAAGATGATGTACAAATTTCTTCACCATTGAAAGAACTCCTATTGCCAAACTCAGTTACATTATAAGGAGATTACTTAGTTTTGAAAAAAGAAAGAGAGCAGAAATTATAGGCATAATATAATAAAGAAGAAACTATCCCTAAACATAGTTGCTTCTGTCATCTTTTTGCCCTTCTCGAGCTGTTTTCATTTCCTAGTTCCCTTGTGGACATTTGAGTCTAGCAGGGTTTCCTACAGGTTGCTGTCAGTCCAAGTTTAATGAGAAAAAGGAAAGGAAGGTGATTTTTCAAGGAATTTGTCCACAGTCCCCTATCTTTTGAAAAATGGTTGTCTGTTACAAATTTCCAGACATTCTGAAAATATGGGCTTAATAGACACATCTGAAACCTGGGCTGTGTTGTAGAGGCTTTTGAACTACCTTCCGGGGCTGAAAGCAGTTTGAAAAATTCAGCACTGTGCTGAGCTGAGGCACTTGGCTGTGCCAAGAAGCAGAGTGCTCTGGCTTGGTTACTCTGTTCGGACGGGCAAATGCATTGCCCGAAGATTTGGAAGTCTGTGTTTGCTGCCAGGCCAGCTCTGGTTGGCTGAGGAGGATTTGATGTGAGATGTCAATACCTTACACTAGGGAAAGGGGCCAGTGAGCCCTCAGTAAAACTAGATAACATTTTGGCTTTGCTGTTAAACATTGCTGCAACATTTGTGCAAAATTATTGTGCCAGAGCACAGCCTTATCTTGTTTGGATAGCAGGAGGTGGGTGGGTAACAGTGGGCTATTTGTGTCCCTTGGAAATTTTTAGTGAATGGCTTGGAAATGAATGGCTAGGAAAACTTGGAGTAATACTTCTGTGACAAAGTGATGTAACAAAGCTTATTTTCAAAAGCTTGTTTGACTTGGCTGGGTCACTGAGAAATTCAGCTGGAACAAGATCTCTGAAACAACTCCATTGCAATAGCTACACTGTATATCAAGAGGGGTCTAGGTTTTACTTTTGGGAACTCTGGAAATCTATGGGTAGAGATACTTAAAAACTGAATTCTGTGGTACATGGTCTTTATGTCTGAATTATTTTGTGAGTTCATCTGGGCTGTTCTTGTATGCTGTAGCTTATTGTTTTAAATACATTTTCAGCTCTCTCATTTGTTAAAAATACCCCTTTAGTTTAGGAACGCAGGACATATTTTTAAACAGCTGATTATTTTGGTTTCTTTTAATGCTTGCGAAGATTTTTAAAGACTTCAGTAAAACAGGTTTCCTGTTTGTTGATATCGATTGAATGTTTTGGGTGAATATTGGAAATACTGCTGGTTTTTTGGTTTTGTTCTTTTTTTTCAGGATGAAAGTTAAAAAGCTGCCTATGATTCTAGCTCTCCATTTGAAGAGATTTAAATACATGGATCAGCTGCATCGATACACAAAACTCTCTTATAGAGTAGTTTTTCCTTTAGAGCTTCGTTTATTTAACACCTCAGGAGATGCCACCAATCCTGACAGAATGTATGACCTTGTTGCTGTGGTAGTTCATTGTGGAAGGTAATAACTCTGTTTTAAGCACGGGATTTTTGTATAAGCATAACTGTGTTTAAAAGAGCAACACAAAGCACCCAGTGTCGTATAAATCCATAGCATTTAAAGACCTCTTAAAAAGAAAAGTTTCTTAGGAAAATAAGTGTTGTGGGGAGAAAATACCGGTCCTGACAGTACATGTGGCTTTGGTGCTGTGACAGGTCATTGTGAAAAGTGGTAACTGTATTTCATGTTACAGATTTTTATATGAACCTATCTATGTTTAAAAAAAAACAACAAAAATCACAAAATGCACATTATCATATAACAAATAACATTTAAAAACAGTTTCTGAGAAAAAAATGTTTCTTTGGAAGGAAAGCATTATAGAAAGATGAATTTTTAAAGCATTTCTTTTAGGGTGGGGTTTTTTTAAGGCTTGAGCAACATTTTCTGAAATATATCCATATATGATTTTGTTGATTACTTTGTTACATTGCTTTCAAAATAGGACTGTTAGATTTGTATTTGGTTTTGCTATATTCAACAAACGTTCTTGTGGCATCAAGGTTTAAAATCAGATTGTTCTACAAACTGCTTATTGAATAGATAAAAACCCCAAAGTTGAAAATTACAATTTGACATCTAGAATCACAGATATTATGTGATCACACAAATTTATGTTTTGAGGTCAACTACTTGAAACTCAAAGCCGGGTAACTTTGACATTAGATTAAGTTGCACTTGTCACAGTTCATAACTAGGAATGCTGATTTCACTTCCTCTTTGGGCACTTTCTCCAGTTATTCAGTGTTCTCACAGTGAGTAAAGAGTAGAGTTAAGATGAATAGATCTCAAATTGGACAATTTTGTTAAATAAGCCTTTTTGCCATAGTTTTCTGGGACACTCTTGTTCTGGATTTTAAGGAAAATTCTCTCTGACCTTTCTGCCCCATTCTGGCCATTTCTGCCTCCTTCATTGAAGTTGTAGTCTTGGGGACTTCTTTCTCAGAGGCATGGCAGGAGATGTTGTCACTGCGTTGGTGACCTGGTGCACAGACGTGTCCCTTAGGGATGGCAACCTTCCCTCCCTGATCTAGGCACAAAAACCTTGTGAGTGCTGTTAGTAGCCAATTAAGGCTCTTTCAGAAATTGCATTGTTTCCTTACCTGAAACCTGATGAGAAATAAGACACACTTAAAGTTTCTTTGGGGTTTTTTTTTTTTCTGTCATAGCTGTGGAGAAGTTTCTTGTCTGCCATAGCTGAAGAGGCTGAGCATTGTAAGAGTTTTATTTGAGAGCCCTTCTCATTGTTGTGCTTCTTGAGACTCCTAAACTGCCAGTTGAATTCAGTTTTTGTGTACAGTGAACCAGATACAGAGATTCATGATTGAGACTGTAGATGAGCTTCACTTCTACAGCCTTTTTTCTTTCTGAAGATTAGAAATAGTCTGGGATCTGTTCTCTCCATGAAATATCAGAATGCTTTCTTGATTTCACTTCCATAGCTCTATTTAAGATTTCATTTGTGTCTTCAATGCCTGCTGCTTATTCCTCATTTGAAATTAAAATAGTTTATTTAGCACAGTAAGTATAAGACCATGTTATGAAGATGATGTAAGTAGAGAGTAAAAAACAAAAGAGAAGAAACATCCAAAAAGAAATTGTAGTGGTAGCCATTTTAATTACTGTTAAGTATGGCTTTTCTACAAGAAAAAACAATTAAATGGAATACATCTCTACTCTCTATTGTCTATGTTTTCTAATTTTATTTTACAGTGGCCCTAACAGAGGACATTATATTGCAATAGTGAAGAGTCATGATTTTTGGTTGCTTTTTGATGATGATATTGTTGAGGTAAGCCCAAGCAGAGCACATGCGCCTCCCTTGTGTGTATGATTATTTAAAGCAGAATGACTGGTATGTTAATGAAAAGAAGCTTCAACCCCAGTCTAAATGAGCAATAATTGTGTGTGCAGAGCTGTGCCTTACAGTTTGACTGTACAATACTTTGAATTGCATTTAGACTTTTATACTTAAAAGACGCTCCTTTGTTTATGACTACTGTCTTTCACCATTGTTTAATAAGCTATTCTGTGGCCAGAAGGCAAATAAAGGTATAGATGAATTGTTTTTTTAGCTTAAAGTATGCAGGAACTTAATGCAATACTTACAACAAAACTTAAAAATTTATATAAAAAGCATATATAGCTGCTACGCTCTGTGTGGTTGACAGCTGAGGGGAAGCTGAAACATAACAAGTTTAAAAATTATTTGTATTTCATTATTTTATGTAACTATATGAAAGTTAATTTGGTTTGACAATTTTTAGAGTGGAATTTAATTTCATGTGTATGTTACACAAGGTACTCTTACTTTAAATGTCTGTGTTTTTACATACAGAAAATTGATGCACAAGCTATTGAAGAATTCTATGGGTTGACATCAGATATCTCAAAGAACTCTGAGTCTGGTTACATCCTCTTCTATCAGTCTCGGGACTGAGGGGAGCTGTAGTGAAGAGAGATTTTTGTGGCTCATGTCTTCTCTATCCTGGAATGGAGCAAGCACTGAAGAGAAGGAAAGCAGGGAGCTCTAGGGGCAATAGCACAGTTTGCACACAACTACGTAAAGAGTTTGGGATTCTTAAAACTTTTGTATTGTTTTTGGTTTATTTGCTCAGGTACCATGCTGACTACACATCTCCACTGCATCCCATAAGCAAAAAGAGAGATACCAGCCACTCTCGCAGGAGCTTCCTTGGGGAATACTATCTCTGTGGTCCTAGTTCAAAGCCCATTGAAGCCTTTCATGGACTTCAGTGGCCTTTGAATCAGGTTCTCACTGTGCTGCCAGATTGGTGCAGTCAGGAGCGCTAGAAATCTGTATTTTATACAGACTTTGTGTATGAAAGGTAAAGGATTCTCTGTGAAGATGGTTTCCTGTGCTTAAGTTTGAAAGAATGAGGTTTGAAGTTATGTCTGGGCCCAATACAATTGCCTTCTTGATGGAAGTGGTTTAACTGAAGGTGTGAACTGGTGTCAGGGAGGCAAGGACGCTTTGCTTCTCTGAAGAAGCTTACATTATTTATAATGTGCGATCGGGAACAATCAGTCAAGATTATGGCTTTTAATCTCCGTATGGGGAAGGATTTGGTTTGTAATAGTTTATTTTTATTTATAAATTATTGTAACTTAGGATCTTATGTATTGTCCTTTATTCTAACAAGTATTGGAAAATTTTATATATTAATTTGAATTAAAATTAATTATGCTTAAATGTTAAAGGAGAGCCAATAAAAATTATAAAAGCAATGCCTACAATATCTGAAAAAAATTAACACAGAAGAGAGATTTCCTTCTGGAGGAACTGGTATCTAACTGAGGTACTTTATTTAATTAAATTAGAATAGAGTTCCCATTAATGGGTGAAAAAAAGTGATCAAACTATTATATAAAAGACTTAAATTGTAAGAAAATGGTGGTGCAGTGGTGGTATACTGGTCTTTATAGTTCTTTGATGTTTTGTTAAGGGTTCATACTCTAAGCAAATCAGAATTATTTGAGTCGAAGCAATCAATTCTAAGAATATTATTTCCTCTCCTAAAAGCGGGTCAGCTTCTGTTAAACATTAAATTATGTCTGAGTAATAAGAAGAAATAGGTTTGGAATTTCATGAGACTGAAGATACCACATTCCTGTAAAAGTAGTACTATTAAAGTCCTGAATAGTGGAAATTTCTGAAACTAAGCAGTTTACCTTGCATTAGGTTTATGAAACACCATTAAGAATTAAATCTTTGCAAAACACCTGACTGTAAGAAATGTGAATTATTTGACATTCTTCACTTAGGAGTACATTGTCTGACAGTAGCTGAATGTAATTTCTGGAAGGTCCTGGGATGTGCATTCCAGATTATGGCAATCAGGTCTTGGACGTCCTTGTCACTCCCTCGTCAGCTAGTGATTTTTACATTACTGTAATTTTCTAAGGTTATTTTATTGATGCTGTTACAACTTTTAAAAATAATGTTTCCTGTCTGCTGCTATAACTATTTACTTACCTGTATCTTTTAGCTCAGGAAATGACTTCACCTATTCACTCAGTTGAACAAATCTTTAACAGGGTCACTAAATAAATTGGGCTATTTAGCAACTGTTACACTGTAACAAATCGCTTTTGTAAGGTGCAGAGTTTCTAATGCCTTGGTTTGGCTAGAATTCTTTTATAGAAGATTATGTATCATGATCAAACTACCAGCATTGTAAAGTAAAGCCTAAATATTGTGGGAGATGCAGAAAAATGTGATTGGATTTTTCTGAAAGGATGCAAATAATGTTAAAACCTATTTTCGGCCTTCAGTAGAAAAAGGGTTAACAGGATACATCAGTTGGATAATGGTGCATGTTAGAAGGATGAAGTCCTTTGCATACTAAAGGTACAGTATTGCAAAAGAAATGTCATATTACTTTTTGCTAATTTGTTTGGGTTTTATTTTAATATTGTTTTCTTTTGTTTTAATATAGTTCAAAGCTGAGGCTAGTTGATAAATGTTTTATACTTTAACAAAATTTAAAACATTTTTGTTGTTTCACTGGTTTTACTCCTGCTATGTATTTTTATAAGATACTGACTTTTATTTTGTATAGGGATTTTGAGCTAGTATTCCCAATTATATATTTCATTTTTTCTTTTAATGCAGCTGAAAAAATAGTAAGTTCTTAATTAAACTGATGTCAGAAGCTGCAATTTAAAAATAAAAAGATACAGAAATATGAAATATAACTGATTGGTATGTAAAACATATTAGGATTTTTTTCTCAACTGTAATACAATGAGGAGTGTGGGAAAGTCGTCAGTTGTTGTAAATGGTGGACTTTATTTGCTGTGTAACTATGTAAATGTTAATTGGGATTACAGTCCCTTATTTTGTATATTGGAGCAAAAAACTTCTATTAAATAAAGTATGTTCTCTAAAGATACATACTGTATCCTTTGTGGAGTCCAGATGGTCAGTCAGCTGCCTTTTGTGCTTTGCATTGTTTCCAAACAAAAAAACTGTCTGGAACTTCCTGTATTAAGCCAACTGCCCTGAGCCCTGGGGGGAGAAATGTGTTTAAATATGCTGCATTAAGTATCTTACTGGATGTGTTGTTAGGGAAATCACTGGGTGGCAGCCGTGTTTTGGGTGATGTGCTTCTCTAGGAGTTGGTTTTTGGTAAGTCCTTGGTCTCTGAGGTAGAGGAGAAGGGAATTTTAAATACTGTTCTTCGTGGACTACTTCTTCCTTAAAAAAACAATTGTACCCTGCCACGAAATATGCAAGTTAACCCAAGGGATTTCTTGGATTGCCACCTTGTGGGAGGGAAAACAGAAGGAAAGAAAAATAGTATTTACAGCACTAACACGTGAGAGAGACTGACAAAGAAGCAGAGACCAGTGTCAGAAGAAAAAGGTGTGGGTGGTTACAGTATCTGTGCATGATCTGGGATTGTTCTTCGCTTGGAGTCCACTCTTCTTTTGTAATGAAAGTAAATAAACTTGAGGTTTTACAAACAGTTCAGACCCTGCCATATTTTTAACACTGTATCTGTAACCTTTCGTTGCCTAGAAATGGTGAGTTTTAGGAGTTGAGGTACTTGCATGAATGGTCAAATCGAGTTGTGTTTTCAGAAGTTAGTCATAAATCAGACCACATCTCCTTAGGTGGCATTCAGGGGGATTTGGGGCCACTTCAGATCCCCCCACCATGGTCTGTGACATTTGCATCTGTGACATTTGGCAGATGAACATCAGATCCACAGATCTGTATCCTTCTGGAGCAGCCACTTGAAGCTGGGTGGGGCATCCTGGTTTGTTCCCTGTGTCTGTCTCAGTGTTTCCATGGGCACTATTGCATATGCTCTGTTTGGATTGTATACAGATGGCAGTCTGTATTGGTTGGTTACCCTCTTTTGTGGTGATGCTTGTAAAGTTTAAAACCCTAAGTGTCTGAAGCATCTAGTTACTTTCTTAATTCCCTTACTAAAACTAAAGGAACATTATCTTGTGCTATTTGGTCTGGTCTCAGCTGTAGGTATAAGATGATCATGTATAGTCTTATTATTAAGCTCATCCTTGTAACTAAATGAAATTTTCAGATGTGTAATCTGCAGTAACCAGAATTTATTTAGCTTTTTTCATTCTTACTTTTTCCTATGGGAATTTCCACTTGTCCTTATCAGAAAGATGCTAAATATATGCATTTATGTCATAAACTCCTCCCAACCTCCTTTGTAACCTTTCTAACTCTCTGATTGTTGATTCAAAATTAGTAGTTGTCCCTTAGCATATGAAACCTCCACAGTATGGGTTGTAAATTAACAGGGTTGAATTGTCTTAGACATAAAGCTTTGTCTACTTATACACATAAAGAGGTGACATCTTTTTTTCCTGTTTAACTGCTGACTTTGTTCCGTGATGGAATTCAGCTTGGTCTGAAAGATGGAGAGTGGGGGCTTTGATAAAGTGTTGGAAATGCATCAACAGCTGAGGATGGCAAAAAGGGTGGGGTGGTGCTTGGTTTTTGATTTGTGGGTTTGGTTTTTTGTTTTCATTTTGTGGTTGGTTTGGGGTTTTTAAAGTTGTCTGAGAGCAGTTACTTGAAATTGTATTCATAGATGAAACTACCTCTTCAGTTACCTTTATCTCTAAGAGAAGAAAACATTTCAGTACTTGTTAATTATCAGTGGGCTGCAGTATTACACTGAAGATACTTTGTGACTTTTCTGAAAGTAAACAATCCAGGTATGGACTGTTTGCTTCCAAAGAGTGGCTTTACTGTGTAAGATTTCCACTTGTCCACCCCACATTTGCCTGGGTTGATCTTAAGTTTATGTATCTTAGAAGTTCAGGGCTTTTTTCCCTCTTGACAATGCAATATGCACTATTTACTATTTATGGTTTTGGTCTTGTAAGGCTTTCAAGTCCTCTAATCTCTCACAGCATAATGTGAGATGTACAATGCATTAGTCTCTACCTGTGAGCCTCCAAGTACGCAATTTTTACTGAATTATTCTTCTGCATGATCTGTATTCAAGGGTAGTTCACTTTGCAGCAGCTTTGCTACTGATTGATTGCTATAAATGAAGTGTGCAAGTCAACTGCTGTGCGAACAAGCTTCATCTGTTAAATAGAGAGATCTCTGAAATCCATTGTTTCCAGTTTTAATGATACAGTGTTGGTGAGGGAGAAATGAACTTTCTTTGGTCTTTTTAAAAACATGTTCTTTGGGGAACTTCTATAAGAATGTGTTGGATGTGTAAGGAAGATGGTAGATATCGCCAGTTTTGAAATTAACTAATACCTTCCAGTTTCTTTTAAAAGTACAAATAAATTATAATCTTTCTTTCTCTCTAGTAGCTTGTGATTGCTGCATAAGAGATTGTAAGGGCTCAGAAGAGAGCAAGGTACTTTGTAGCCAGGTGTTGTTATGGAACCCATGTTGGCATCATTAGGGAGCTTTAATAACAGAAGGATCATCAGTCGTGCTTGATCTGCATTCCGCAGGTTATATAATCCAGGAGAGAGAATGCACAGCAGGAATCTGTCTGGAAATAGTGATGAGTAGCTTTACAATTATTTACTAACACAATAGATATGAAAGCAGAATTCCCCCAAAAGACAAAATATTATACTTAGTTCAGATTTCTGGTATTTGAGAATTTAGGGGGTGTTCAAAACATCCTGCCATTGTAGGCTTTTTCATGCCTTTCTGTGTGTGTTTGCTATTTCAATCTATTTGAAATTTCTGTCTGTACACAGGTTGTACACAGATTTTTAGGTTGATATGATTGTATTAATGAGCAGTCCTCCAGAAACAATTTATGCATATGTGTGAGTCACATAGAGTGACTTTTAGTGGTCTGATCTACAAAGATTTTCTGACTCTTCACTAGGGCTCATTTGTGTATTTTCTGTAACTGATTTTGGAAAAAAAATACTGAAGATCTGAAAATATTTCATTAGCATGTTGTATTATTAAGTGATTCGATATCCAGGGATGTCTCTGCTCTCGAGTATCAGCTGAACGTGAGTGTCATCGCATCATAACACAAGTTGATGGACATCAGCTGCTTTGAGGTGTGATGGTTATGTTATTTCAACTCTGTTTCACTGTGTTGCCTCATTGCAGTGGCTGCTGTGAGCAGCTCTTCCCAGATGTGCTAACAGTATTCATATAACAATATATTTCCATGTTTGCACATTTATTTGACTTTCTGCAGGCTCATTATCCCAATGTTACATCACATCAGTCTTCTCTGTGTCTTCCACATCAAGGAAGATTGCCAACACACAGCCTCAGACAATGTTTGGTAAATTACTGGGTTGTATGTCAGAGATGAAATCTGATGTTTTCTAAATTGTCATGTCTCTGTAGTGAAAGTACTCTTCAATATAAAAAAAAAAAAAATAGGAATCACGGGATTGAACAAATGCAACCTTGGTGTATCCTTTTCCTCCTCTTTTAAAGGAGACTGTGAAAGCCATGCAATGTTTCTCCCTAAGATTGTTACATTATCAGAAACATATTTGAAAAAATGAAATCTTTGTTTTACAAAAGATGCCCTTATATTATTTTTGAGCTTGTTCAGAGTTCCATGTGAAGGCATGGAATGTTACACGGTGGTCTGTCAGAAGCAGGTTATGAGAAGACCTGTTAGGAGCTAGATGCCAAAGAGGTCTCGCTGTAATTGCTAATCCCAGTGCAGTCTAACAGAACCCAAATTTTGCAGAGCAGCCACCAAGAACCTTCTGTGAATAATGGGAGAAAAACTGCATTCATCAGGGCTGTACTTGCTGCATATGCAAGGCTCTGAGACTGACCGCTGCTCCTTTTCATTCCCTTTTTTTTTTTTTAGTAAAAGGGAGAAAAACCACTTTAAATGTACAATTTCTATGTGTATATGGTATGTATTCACTCTTTAAAAAAATTTTTTAAATTCTGGTAGCTTCTTGAATTGCAGAGAATTAGGGGGAGATACTACAGGTGGAGATCAAGAAGTGTGTTCCACATATATATCACAACACCATGATACTGTATGATTTTTCCCATGCTTTGCATGTAGAAAAATTCATAATTCATCAAAGGAGAAAAGAGACAAAAATTACTATAGTTCCTAAGCTGTCTTTTGTCTTTATTCATTATGGGCTTGTGTACAAGGCAATATATAGCTGGGGGGGGGGCAGGGAATGTTGAAAAATAACTTGGCCATTTAAAAAAAGTAGAATGAACGATAATGTGCTTCAGTGAGGAAAGAAAATTTTCAAGGAATATGAAGCAGTAAAATGCTGCTTTTGGACAAATTTGGCAAATTTAAAAAATAATAGCATACTGAAGGCTTGTTCATCAGGATTAGAGTGAGATGAAAAAAGCCCCAGAGACTTGAAATCTCTAAAAACAGTGACATCCCACCAGGCTGGCTGATGGGGCAGCCTGTATTACAGCAATTACAAGCCTGCACTGTGAGCCTGCCTGCCTGCCCAAAAACATCTCCTGGTGTTTGTGTTGTACGTTGGACACATCTGCACACGTCAGAAGACGCAGCTGTAGGTTCAGCTCAAGACTTCCGTAAGGAACGTACCAACAGCACAGCGATGTTTGTCTCTAACTGCACAAATGCCAGCTTCCATTTTGGAAACTGAGAAGGAAGAAAGTGAGAACGCAGCTGCCAATTGTCCCCCTCAAAAAAAAAAAAATCTTGGGTTTATATGAGGATGCTGAGTCCTGAGTAATCCAGTCCCACTTCAGCATTTTCCATCAAGAAAATGTGTTCCAAACAGCTGTCACAAATCTCAGGAGGGCTCTGGCCTGCCTGGCACTTGTTCTGCTGTACTCTAGTGTTGCAGCCACCTATGTGAAGTGCGATAAAAATTGCATCTTATAAAACCCTCCTTGCAAAATTAGTGGTAAGGCTGGGTAGAAAGCTGCATAAGCTGGGTGCCTGCTCTTCCTCTTGTGTGCAACAGGCACAGCAGCTTCAAGGGTTTAGCATATGCTCAGTGGTTTTCAGAGTCAAGACATCTTGTTCTAACTTGCTCCGGTGGTTTTTAACTGAGGGGCATTTTAACATCTGCTCGTGGTGATTATCTCATTAAACCATGATCTGACTCCAATTTCCATTCCTGGCTGGGCATGCATAGAAAACATTCCTGATGTTTCATGGCTGTGTACCTAAGTGCTAAGAGCAGCAAAGTGTTTTTTGTTTAGTTCCCCCAAGGTTTGGGTAAGATTGTAGGGGTCAGCATTCAGGAAGGTTACAAAAATCCAGTTAATCATTAAATTTAATAGGAGTTATTTTAAATACTTTTGTTGATGAGGACAACAGATCATGTAGTGCAAAGGCATAATTCATGTGGAGGCAAGGAGTGATAAAAGTTTGTGATCTTGAATATCTGAGAGAACAAACCTTTCAAGTGCTCCCTAAGAGAATATGGACCCTCAAAAACCAACATCTCTCTCTGAGCATTGTCCTGGATATGCTGATTCAGTGCAGATGACTTACCTTTTCTGGTGAAATGAAAAACAATGAAGCATTTTTCCTATTCTGCAGGCAAAGTCTACAGGAATTTTGGAGGCTTGAGATGTTTTCAATTGAAAATTATTTTGATGTTTTGTGATTAATGATTTACTGGAATCCTTCTTACAGATGATTAAATTTGGTGAATTGAAGTCCTAAGTCTCCTTGTATCAAGGCTGGTTTCCCATTGTTGCTGTTATTTTTTTAATTATAGTAAGGAAGATGGGGAGATTAGAATTCAGCTGTCACATTACTGTTCCATTTATTTGGCTGATTCCTCTGTTGTGGATGTCTAGATAATTACATGTAAATCTGACTTCTTGCTAATGGCTAACTTGAGAGTTTTTTTCCACAGATCTGTCAGTTCTTGAATGTTTCTGTTAAAGTGTGAGGAGGAATTAAAAAAACATTTTGACATATTCATGCAAAAGTAAGCTGAACGTAGACATGCAAATGCGTAAAGCATGGTATCTAAACGTGGATGTTTTCAAACTGCTACTTTTATACGGGAAATCAGGCTGCATATTTAAAAGCAAAAACTGCTGAAATGCAAGTGCCTGAAACAAATCATCTCAATGTGATTTAAAATTCTGCTTGTGATTGAATATTTTTTCAGTGTCAACAGTAAAAGCCTCCTGAAATGAAAAGGAGCTACATAATCTCAGTGTCTTTGGAAAGGTCATTACAATGTGGTGCCTAGTACAGAGTTGGAAGCCTAACTTTTTACAGAGTTGACAATTTTGGCCTGACTTATTGTGGAGAAATGGCT
>VZTX01025414.1:7482-27570 GCA_013400915.1 Pardalotus punctatus
ACACCCTTGCTTTCTAAAATCCTGCTCAGAGAGGTGTCTAGTTGTGGATGGATCCAATCTTATCCCTAGGCATTTTCAACAATCTATATTTAAAGAATTATTTAGGTGTAATTCAATCTTTGTGCCACTTTGTCAAGTGGGATTAAAGATGGCAACCCAAATATATCTATCATAACAAAAAAAATGATCAGTTTTATTAACAATGATAATGGCAATTTAGAATAGAAGACTTTAATCAGAATTTTTTACTGCACAGTATGTACAGTCATGACTACTAGTCCAGTGCAGTCTTTTTTGAAGCAATATTGAAGCAACAATAATAAAGCTAGGAAAAATAATTACTAAGTTGAAGTTGATGTTACTTAATCATAATAACAACTCTAGGCAGATCTCTCTGCCCAGTCTCAAGAAGTAACCTTGAGGGGCACCCCACTCAAGTGAGGAATCTCCATGCACAATCCCAGAGTATGTTAGAAGTCCCTGATGTTAAAAAATAGGACAAGGTGTCTGTATTCTCTAGTGATTGACTGTCAGTCATATGTTTCTAGGCTGGCTGTGTCAGCTCAGCAGATTTTAGCTCAGCTAAAGATAAGTTATCAGTGTAATCACGTGTGGGTTCTTTTATCAGAAATTTTGTCTGACACATCCTCACCAGTGCCAGTTTCTGCCAGGAAACATTGTTCTTCACATCCTCAGAAAGCTTAAATTTGGGATTGGTGAGTCTGGCTGTCTTAAGCCTTCTCCAACACCAAAAGCAACATGACCCTCCCTTCTCCACCCCTCACTGATAGCTTGTGAGCAGGGTAAAATCTGAGCTGTTTTACCTCCAGTGAGGCAGAGAAACCTGCTACAGTGATGTAAATCAACATAGATCCATTGCCTTCAATTGGGCAACATTCATTTTCATTGCAGGAGTATCTTACCCCTCTTGATTTTTTTTTTTCCACCTTGCAATCTATTTTCCTCTTTTTTGAATTTATGTATATTTTTAGTAAATATCAGTCAAATCCATGAAATTACTTCAATGAAAATAATGAGACTCAGAGGAGAATCAAGATTATTAAATTTAAGGGCTTTCCTTCAGGTGGATGAAAGGCTGCCCATTTCATTGTGGAAAAAGGCAGTTATGCAAAGTTATAGCAAGACTGATTCATATTAATCTTACTCAACTTCAGCCATCTACAGGAAGGGAAAATTCATCTCAATATTCATCTCAATATTCATCTTAGATATCTGTCTACATCCTGCTAAATCACTCTTTAGAGGTGCTTTTTCTTTCCATAGAGAACCAAGGCAGTGCAGACTCCAAACATAGATTAGATATATATCGTTGTGTGGTAAACATTAGATGAGATTTATCAAACTTTGGGAGAAATATCAAAGGAAAAAAATCCATTGTTGCCATGTAAAAGTACAATTAGATAGTATTTTGCCTTTTCTCTTGAATGAGTCACTTTTTAAAGAAAAAGATTTAGATGATTGACTGATATAACTACAATGCTTAAAACTAGGAGACCATTTTTGAGGGACTTGAAGTGAAACAAGGTAGAGAGATGACAAGCAGGTAAGTTATTCAGTACTGTGAAATGCATAAACTATTTCCCATTTAGAAAAGAAGTATTTGGTGGTGAGGCCTTTTTGGTTGTTTGTTTTGTATATTATGCACATTCTAAACTGAACAACGATCAAATGAAAAATTCTTGGATCTGTTTCACAGGTGTAGCATGCTTCCTGAAGTGTCGTGGAAACTGTCTCTGAGTCTTCTTTTCTCCGACACTTAAGAAAGTTGATGTAACAATATGAATGTAACAATAATTATGTAATTATCATAATTATATAAACATACATAATACAACATTACATTATATAATTACATTTTGTGTAATATATAATATTACATAAACATATATTAATGTGATGTAAAGACAGAAAAATCTTTATGGGTGAGAGAGGCACAGCATGAATGTTGGGGTAAGAAGCATTATGTTCACCAAGAAAACAAATACTTATACAATAAATGTTAAAAATACCTGTGAGACTGTAGATTCTGTGGGGTAGTTTTGAAGTTAATTTGCTTATATTGTTTATCTCTATATTTATTTGTCTACCGTAATGAAAAATTTTTAAGCTCAAAATGGCTGCTGGGAGGTCTATCCTCATATATTTTATTTTTCAGATCTGAATTTATTGATCCACAAAACATACAAGCATTTAAAAATGCAGTTCCTTT
This sequence comes from Pardalotus punctatus, assembly GCA_013400915.1. Lineage (NCBI taxonomy): Eukaryota > Metazoa > Chordata > Aves > Passeriformes > Pardalotidae > Pardalotus > Pardalotus punctatus. The sequence continues at coordinate 9,713 of VZTX01025414.1, forward strand.
CTCATGAATTTGGGGTAAATTAAAAAGCTGGAGACTGGAAAAATGCCAAGAAAATATAAATTTAATGATTTATGTGTTTATTTATATGTGTGTTTGAAAAAACTGACTTTTCCTTTCTTTTCCTTTTTGTCCTTTTAGTTGCATTTTTTGACATTTTAAGGCTAATCTAGTTAAGTAAGTAAGCAATTGGTTCTGAAAAAATCATGAACTAAGGGGAACATGTAGTTTATGTTGCAATTACAAAGTTTCAAGTTTGATTAATTTATAGTCATGAACAAGAAAATAAAAGAGGACAATGGAAACCTTAAATAAAAATAAAACAGAAATTGTGTTTTGCACCCATGGTTCAAGCCAGGGATAGATTTTTATTTCCTGAGAAAAAAACTACAGCAGGACAGGCTGAGTCTCTACCGTGAATTTTAAAAGTAAAAAAAATCAATGTAATACTTGTTTTTATAATTTTCATTTATTAAAGTAGTGTGTGTGGAAAAATAGTAGATGACTACATGGAAGAACAGACTACTAGGAGTATATGAAAAACCTAGACAAGTTTTTAGAACCAAATGCTATAGACATTGGCTAGGAAAAAGAGTGGGTGTTTTAATTGTTTGCATGTCATTATAAAAATAGCCAATGATGGATGAAAAAGTTAAGACAATTTCTGTCAAAATAAAAAAATACCATCCTTTGTGTCTAAGAAATATTCTCATGAAAGAAAATATCTGTAGGAGAAAGCTGCAGGCCACAATCTTCATTAATTTCAGACACTGAGTTTCAGGGACGTCCTATAAAATAGCAGCAAATGTAACCTTACTAAGTCAAATACAAGACTGTTATGAAAAGAAAAAACAAACCAACAAAAAACCCCTCAAACAAACAAACCAATCAAAAAGAAGGTGCTAGTTTTTCAGTCTCAAGCCATTTGGTGTGGTCTCAACATGATTTTCACACAAAAAAAATAATAAAAAAGCAAATGTATTATGCAGAAATGCATCAATATGACAGAAAACTTCACACGAAGGGTTAAAATGTGTACATAATCAAGGCTCAAAAACATAAGCAAGTCAGCTACTCTATCCATCCTGTGTCACAATCTATCAATGTCATTCCTAGGAAATATATTTTTGAGGCCCTCTGGCTCTGTCGGCTCCAAAACTTTTCCAACCAAACTATTTCGTGTTGCCTCACCCATGGAAGTGCTGGAAAATTTTTCCTTGAATCCAACCTGATGATGCTATCAATATCTTTGTTAGTCTGCTCTACATTCACAAAATTACTCCAATTATTTTGATCTTTCTCCATAACTTGTTTCTGGACATCTGATCACTGTTTGTTTTCCTGTGTGCACTTTCCACTTCTGCCTCTTAAGTACAGTACTTGGAATTGGATACCATGCTCTCACTAAGCCCCACCATGAAGACCAGAGGATTAATTCAGGTATTCCACAGGCTACATTTATGTTTATGCACCCCAGTATGGTGTTTGTCGTTCCATTTTTCTTCTTTTGTTGCAGTTTTGTGCCTAAAAATCTCAATTAAAGAATGGAAAGATCAGTGTAGTCTTACCTTTATAATTTTTTCCCTGCCTCCAGCAGTGCTCTGTTAGTTGTCCTGGAACAAATTACTTTGTTTTACTGTGCCTCATTTTTCTTACTTTTAAACTGGGAATACTGGCACTGCCATCTCTATTTTCTTTGAATTCTAGGGATAATTGTTACAACATGTGAAGTAAAGATTAACATATTAGATTACATGCAAGACTTTACATAATGTTTTGCTGTTGTCAGTTCATTTTGGTTCCACACTCAACTGTTTGCATGTTTTAGGGAAGTGTGAAAATTTAAAATATTTTAGCACATAAACACGGTTTAGAACTTCTGAAAATCCTGTGATATAATGCGTTCTTGATGCATTACTCCAAACCATTAAATAATTGCTTGTTTAGACCTGCACTATGAGACCAGATTTACTAAAAAAAAAAAAAAAAAACACAAAAAAACCCCCAAAAATTTTGATTTTGTTGTACTGTTGCAATTCATATCTTATGAACGCCCCCATGGTTGCAACATAAAACTTTTGCCGCTCACTACCGGTAAAATTCAATGATAAAAAAATCTATAAAACTGGACCAAATGTGTGTATGAAGGTCTCTTAGGTGCTAGTATGGACCCAATGCATTTTGGATTTATCAGTAGAATGCATTAAGCAGAGGAACATTATAATAACAATAAAAACATGGTTTACATGTGTATTACAAACTAAATTCTGTTGGAAAATAATTTACTAAATTCTTATTTTTTTATTCTTACATGTTACCAAGAGGAAAAATAAAAGGCTACATCTGAGTATTTAGGAGTTTCTTGTGAAGGCAGTGTTTTTTCCTTTAAGCAGTGCTTTGTTTCTGAAAGAAAACAAAAAAACAAAAACAAAAACAACAAAAACAATGTTTTTTCTAAAGAAATAGGGGAAAAGAAGAACATCTAAACATCTACTATTACAAGGGGGTATCCAGCAAACTTAAGAAAGTCAGTAATAAAAAATCAACATTGTTAATGTACAAAGATATCATAATTTAAGTCCTGTCTTGTGTTGTTTGCTGGTCTTGCCAGCCATCCTAAAATCATTTTGACAGAAGTCCCAACATCAGTCTTTTGCTGCCTGTTCCCAGAAAGGTTCTGCCATCAAGAAATGACTACATCTACTGGTGCAGCCCTGACTGTGCTCACCCTCCTGGGTCAGGGAAATGTGCAACAGAGATCCTCTTTGTACTCAAAAGCAACGCCTCTTCACATGAGGTTATCACATCAGTGAAATATTCAAGAGGAAACTAATGAGGAACAGGAAAAAGAAAAAAGAAAATCACAGAATCATAAAATTGTGAAGGCTGGAAAAGACCTGAAAAGCTTCGGGACACAGTATGTATATCTGCTTGAACTGTTAATAACTGTTTTCCTATACATTAGCATAGAAGCAAACTCACTATTTATGCACCAAGATCTTAAGCGCCAGCTGAGCAAAATTATGCACAAGGCTCCAAGCTATCATTTTCAGTGTGCAGGGATGTTGATAATATCTCTATGGCAGGAAACTGCCCATAATCACTGATCACCAGACCTCTTACTCTGATTTGAAGAGTTGGAGAGGGAAGGCAATTTTAGTTTTAACTGTTCTGATGATTCAGAGCAGAAGGCATACTCGGTGATGATTTAGAAACGGTGTGCTGAATACTGATCTTCAGCACAACAGCTTCTGATACAGATGGACTTCACTCCAAGGTTGAGAAATTATTCTACTGTGAATATAAGACATCACAAGTCAGAATACTGTCCAGAACAACCAATTGAAAAGGCGAAGCAAGTCTTCCAGGCTATAGAGAGAGATAAATTTTCATCTGAAATTTAAAGCGTTATATCAAAAAGGTGAGCAAACAATTTTTGGAAAAAATTCTTGGAAGATATTATTTTTATTGGAAGGATAAGATCTCCTGTCATTTTTGAAACTAATTGATCTGGAAATGGACTGTCATGAAGTTTGAAAAAAACTTCTGTGAAACCTCTCTGAGTATGATCCATAAGTAAGGCTGTTGGTGATAAATGACCACCTGTGTTTAAGAAATCCAGGTGTAAAAGTTGATTTCTTGCAAATTTCTGTGTCTATATTATCTACCAATAAATTTTACTATATGCTTTTATTTCAATCACACAGTCAATAACTGTTCAATATCCTTTCTTCCTTCCGTTGCACAGGACTGGAGCTTGCTTTATATAGGATTTCACCAAAACAAGAAGAGCTTTAGTGGACATAACAGCCACAGTTACATGATGTCCAGGGACAATCTGTTCATATAGCACTGAAATTTTCTGTACATATATACATACTTGCACACAGGAATAAAGCAGGCAGGGTTTTGGTATCTCTAACGCGTTTTCTCTGTGTGGTGGTTTCAGTTTACCAACCCCAAATGGAAATTTTGTGAAGGGTATCATCTTGAATGAAGTTCTGCAGCTCTGCTTCCTGGAAAATGGCTGAACATTGCTTACTGATGGAAAGTAGAGAATAAATACATTTTTTTCTCTTTGGTTTTTTATGCACAAACTTTTGCCTTTGCTTTCATATGATGTCTTCTCTCAACCTACAAGTTTCTCTCCATCTTATTTTCTCTCCCCGTCCAGCTGGAAAGTGGAAGTGATAGAGAAACTGGGTGAGTTTGGTGGCACCAGGTGGTCAGCCAAGGCCAAGTCACCACAAAATTTACTGATTAATAAGGATGTATTTTCCACAGAGGGCCAAGATCACTCTAGGTCCCCATCAGGCAATAGTTTATGGAGGCTTAGATTCCCTGGTACATTACAAGGATGATGCCATACACCTGCTTTGTCCTTCCATCACACTGTGCCTGTGTCCAATACTGGCCGCTATTTCTGCTGTAATTGCAAACAATTTGATTTCTCAGACAATCTCAGTTCTATTCATGCTCCCCTGGTGCTCTTATAGAAAAATAATTTGTTTTTCTTTCCCTGCCTGCAGATTTTGTAAACATCAGGTCCCATTCCGAAGTGTCCCCTCCACCCGCTATTTATGGACCCTGCAGTGACTGATAGGATCATGAGGTCTGTGCAGGATGTTTTAAAGGCAAGGAGTTTTAGGGCTTAGACAGGAAGTCCCTGAGAGATCTCAACCTGCTCAGTTAGTCTTCCCTGTGCTCAAGTTGAATAAAAAAGTAATCTTATCATCCTTTATGACATTATGAAAGTTTGCTTAGCACTGTGTTATCTAAGTCCGTGTGTGACCTTTGGGTGGATTGTTATTCTCCCCATTGTCTATTTGTTTTATTTATGTATTTAAATAAATACTTAAATCTTAAGAAAGCTTCCCAGATTCTAGATTCTGTTCCCATTATAGATCCATATATGACAGCTCAAATATATAGGCTTATGCATTTCCATGTCATGCCAAGAACTCTCTTAAAATTTATGAATTATAAGTTAATTTAGCCATTTCTTTTTTATAATGTTTATAATGTTGATGTTGTATCTGTTAAATTAAAATGAGGAAGGGGGATAATAAAAAAGATAGCTTTTACTTAAAGGAACTGCTGGCTTTAGCATGAGTTTTCCTGTCAGCCTTTTGCGAGAGTTGTCCTTGACACCAAATGCCAAAACATCTTTTTTTATATAAATTATTAAGAAAGAGCATTGCATATGTTTTGCACCAGATAAATTATGCACCCATTTTAATCTAGATGAGAAATAAGGAATTCCTATTTCACTGCACATCTGAATTTTGTATGGAATTTTGCACATACTGTGATGCTGGGCCCAATATTTTATGCATCAGCATATCTCATGTTTTCTTTATAAACTGCAGAGAATCTGCACATTGAGTTATGTGTTTTATAAGAGGAAAGAAAAAATCTAAAATTAAAATAATGCAATCAAACCAGGAGGGGTTTTGCTTGGGGTTTTTCCCCCCATTTCCTGCTTCTTCCTTCTTCCTTCCCCTCTCTTTTGGATCACTTTGAACCTCTGCAGTTACATGAAATTTTACAAATTAATATCTCACTAAGAGGCTGAAGAAGCAAAAAATCCAGTGCACCAAATCTAATAATCTAAATGCTGCTCTGCTCTCAGAGTTTTTGCTCATTTGAAGTAAACTCAAGCCAACTTTTTTTTTTGATGTGTTGAATAATATGGTTACCTTATTAATTTTCACCGTGTTTTTAGTCCTGCCAAGATTGCCTCAAGCAAGGGGTATTGATAGGGAAAGATAAGAAACATAAAAGGTTAACACAGAAGGGCAGATAAACAAATAGGATTTGATCCAAAGCCTGCTTGAGTCAATGAGAGATTTTTCCATTGACTTCAGGAGACTTTGGATCTGACCCATCAAGCATTTATGTATCAATACGGTGAAATGCTGAGCAGCTCTTATGAAACATCAGTTGTCTTCAGCTCCCATCTGTGTCAGAAAGAGCTAGGGGGGTTCACTGCCCCGGAGATTTGGAGTGTTTAAAAGTTAATAAGAAAGTACATGGCTGAAAGAGGAACAAGGGGACAGAGACCACAGACTTTACTTACAGCTTCTGAAAAAGCCTGTTAAAGTCAATCAGATCAAGCAGGCACAACTGCTTTGGTGAATTAAGCAGAGTGAAGAAAGAGAAACAAGGAGATAGCATCTGAAGTAGAAGAGGTGAAAAACAGCAAAAAGCTAAACTGAGTTTAACAGGAGAGTGGAGAATGGAGGAAAACTCAGTGGAGAGTTGAGATCAAAATTGAAGCAGGAGGATGAATACTCAGTTTTGTCTGACTTTTGCCTCCTAAACACAATTTACATTGTGAGTTCAAACATTTTTATTTTATTGTTTCACTCTCTTTTTAGCAGTTTAGTTTTCACTTCTGATTTCGAACAGGCCCTAAAATGGCATAAGGTCTCTGGGACATTTTACAACCTTCTATTTCACATAACACTCCTGGGATCTTCCCTAGGGGCTATATTTGAGAGGCAAATTAATTTTGTTCACAGCTGCTGGCATGACACAAAGACTGTTTTTCCCTTTGCAAATTTAACCCCTTACTGTATTTATTTTTTTCTATTCACTACTGTGCTAGAAATGCTTTCCCTTTCTGAGATGTGCATTTCATTCAGATAGCCTCACAAAACTGATGTGTTATTAACAGACCACCAGCAAAATGTAAATAATGTAGAAAGGCAGAAGACTTGATTTGTGTTAAGTTACATTTTCTAGGTCAGTAATTCTAAAAAGAGTCAAGAACAGAATTCATAGATTTTCATAAATCACTCCAGAGGAGGGTCATATAGTCCCTCTACCTGGCTAAAGCAGGAGCAAGAATTTCTAAACGACGCTATAGTTCTGCTCATATAGACAAAGAAACAGGTTCATTGTACATTTTTATAAATAACTGCAGCTAAATAATTAAACTCAAGCAGGAATTTCTTTCTAAGGATAAACAAAAAACCTTTGAATGTGAGTGCATAAGAATGGCATGAGAAGATCATTGTAAATAGTGAAATTCAACTGAATAAATTATTTTATTGTAGTGCTAGCTTTCCTAGCAAATCCCTGACATACACTGCATGTGATATTTTAACCTTTTATGGGTAAGCTTTTTAGATATGGAAAATAGTATTGCTTTTGTTTTCTTCAAAACTAAGTAGTCCTTTTTCCCAGGGCCAAAACAAGGCCTATGTGTCTATTACACTCATGAGAATAATATAAAATCTTTGAAATTTACCTTGAACTGTGCATTGTTCTTGTTTATGTTATACTGCCAATATCTTAAGTATAAAAAATAAAAAAAAGTCAAAAAAGTCAAAAAGCATGAGAAATAAAGGGAAAATATTGAACTGATTTTCTGGGGTGAAGTGAGAAAAAAAAATCTTAAGAATTTGGTATGAATACCATTTCCCACCTTAAAGAAGGAAAGAAATATGAAAATAATTTCACAATGTCTCTTTTCATTTTTCAAGTTTTCTGAAAAAGAGATTTAGCAAAGTAATGGGAAAAAGCTCCCAAACTTTATCATACTGATTTCAAAATATTACAGAAAACAAGAGTATAACATACAGTTCACTAGACTACAGAGATTATCTTTTTATTTGAAAACATTTGCCAATCAAAATTATTTTGAGGAAGTTTTATTTAATAAAATATATTAAATCTATTTCAGTAAAAGTGGTGCTTCTTCAAAAATATATATTAACTATGGAGGTATTTTATGGACAGGGTAAAATTTTCACAACTAGTCATGGCTGAGACCATTTAATGAATGATGAGTTCAACAGTAAGTCACTAAGGACAATATTTATTTTAATTTATTTCATAATTTGGCTACTAATAAGTAGTTATGTATTTTTCCTTTATAACTACTGGTGATAGAAACACCTGGAATGTACAAATCAGTGGCTGATACATAAAATAAAACATTCATGCTCTGGAATTATCTTCTTTATTCTTCCTGCCTTTCTCTTTCCCTCTCTCTCTCTCTCTTAGTCTTTCTCTTCCATTCTCAAGATCTTTCTCTTTCTTATCCTCTTCCTCTGTCTCTATTTCTCTTTCTATTTTCAGTACAAAGGAAATTGATTTTAATAGTTAGATTACTTGATTAGCAAGCAAACTAATAAAGATCTGTCAAAAGCCCCTAGAACTCCTCTTAAGTAGTATAACAAAGTTGTGAAAATACCAGTCTTTTGGATCTGCCATGATGTAAATATTCCTATTTATCAACATTTAAAGTTGGTGCCATATGTATAAATGCATAAAATCTACTTGAGACTCACCCTTTGGATCTTAAGACATTGGTAATTTTATTAATATCTAATGGTATTTATTTTACTTTAATAAAAATCAGTCTGATTTATTCCAGTTATTTGGTAAATTATTATACTAAGGAAACAGAATTAATTCAAGGAACAAAACCTTTAGGAAAAACTTATTACAAAAAAGCTCATGAGAGCATTTAGGCAGCTGATTTAAACGAGATTTGGGGTTATTTCTGGCAGATACAGTGTTTTAGCAACTGTAGATGTGTTGCTCACTGGTAGCACGTTGATACATTATCAAAGACTGTGTTTGCACTGTTCACTCAGGAGGTTGTCACTATCTGAAAGGGGAATTGAGCTTTGATTTTCTTTAAAAAAAAACCCTCATGCTTGCTCTTTATTACTCAATAAATTTTCTTTTCTTTTTTTTTTTTTTCCTCCTGGCATGTAAGCAAAGTCCATCCAGAGCTCTCTCTTTTGGAAGTGTATTCCCACCCTTGTGCTGTTGTGCTCATGGCTGTTCAGAAGAACTCAAGTGAGTTCTGCTGTGCTGCTTTGTACCTGCTGCTTCCTGCACATCCAATTTACATGTTATCTGTGCTGTCTAAGGGGGTCTGATACCGAGGTCATTATGACATCATGGCTTGAGGGGCATTAAGGAATCCATTTTAAGTTAGTAAAGAACCATTGTTATCATTGCTCTGCAGTATGATTAATAATTTTGAGGTTTCTTCCCCCCACCTACGCCTTCCCATATGATACGCTAGTACAAAACTTTGACCTTGCAGTGAAAGATAATAAGAGAACATATCTGTGGTATCCATGTGATTAATACAGCAGTCTGGGAGTCACAAGGAGACTTATGGAATACAACTAAGATGCTTGAATACATCAATGGTCTCTTTGCCGTTGTTCACCTTCTTACTAAATAATTTATCAGCATAATGATAATCACATTCAAGTATCATAATTACAGCCAACTCTTTAAAAAACATCAATTCAAAAGCTGAAAATGTAGCCATTCTTTCTTTTTCCCTCCCTCCACACTTTCTACCATTAGCTATTAATGCCAAAATATGGTCTTTATTCATTCTACTGACACAATATAAAACCAACGTAGATTTCCCATTTTTCATAAAATTTCCATTCGCACTATTAGTTTCGCTGATAGCAGGCTGGGAAATGTTGTTAGGCTACAAGATGGACGACACTGCAAAACCTCAGCATGTTAAGAAGCCATAAAATTTTATTCAGTTCATTTACTGCTACAGTCCAGTAACCCTATAGTAACAGTGTGCTATTTTTATTGTGTATTTATTTAAAGCTTGAATATTCCCTCTTCTGGGCCATCTAACCAAATTACTCTGGTTTCCTAATGAACCCTATTGTAGAAAGTCAAGGGTGCACATCTGACCTGTGGGTTCTCTTTCTTTCAGATATTCTTGGGAGAGTAGTCTGTTGTTTCATAAAAGATGAGTTATAAGGGAAAGTACAAAAAAGTACAAATCAATAAGCCATGAGTGAAAAAAAATTGCCTTGAGGAAGAATGTAGGGATAGGATCACAGGATCTGTAAAAGAAGAATTAAAACTTTTACTGAGATGTGGAGGGACACTGTTCTCACAGCAAGGAATGTCCACAAATTTATAATGATGTCTTGAACCCATTTTAACAAGCAAAAAGACATCACCCTCTCACTAGATGCAGGCTTCTGTCCTACAGACAAATTAGTTCAAATAGTGTAATTTCAGATAATTCCTGAAAGCTATGTATTAATAACAACATTTATTTATATATGGTAGTTCAGATAAATAGTCTAGATAGGAGGGGAAAAAAACCAAACCTAAATCATACCCAAAACCAAACAAATCCTATCATTCTCAGAGCAGCCTGTGTATCAATCCCTCATTTTCGGTCTTTTAGTTTTTTATTACTTATTTATTTATCAATTTAATTATTTATTAGCTTCTCTGTAAAATCCCTTTTCAATTAATAGTGTCGAATAACATTTTGAATAATGTTTCAACATTTGGTAAGGGATTAGAGAACACACTCACCAAAAAAAATATTAAAGAGGGGTTTCTGTTCTTTAAATCTTGCAAAATGGCTATGGACTTTAAGGCCAGTGACCAGAGGCAAGTGGTAATCCTCTGGAAGGAGCACAAGGATTGGAAACAGCACAGTGAGAAGAGGTCACAAGACGGAATCTCCCTACCATCTCTGACTTTTTTGTGAAGATCACATTAGACAGAAATATCAGAGTTTTCTCTAGTACACTACAGAACTTGAAAAATGTTGCATAATTTTGCAGAAAAGCACCAAACAAACCCACATCAGTGGGACCTGAACTATTGCACAGGTGATACCAATTGACTTTGGGTGGGAGTGTGGATCTGCTGGAGGGCAGGAGGGCTCTGCAGAGGGATCCAGACAGGATCTGGATTGGATCCATGGGCTGAGGCCAATGGTGTGAAGTTCAACAAGGTCAGGTGCTGGGTTCTCACAACAAACCCCTGCAGCTCCAGGCTGGGACAGAGTGGCTGGAAAGCTGCCCTGTGGGAAAGGACCCGGGGGAGCCAGTTGATGACAGCTGAACATGAGCCCAGGTATGCTAAGTTGACCAAGAAGGCCAATTATATCCTGGCTTGTGTCAGCAATAGAGGGGCCAGCAGGACCAGGGCACTGGTGAGGCCACACCTCGAGTGCTGTGGTCACTTCTGCACCTCACAAAACAAGAAAAACATTGAGGTGCTGGTGTGTGACCAGAGAAGGGCAAGAGAGCTGGGGAAGGGGCTGTTGAAGAAATCATATTAGGAGTGACTGAGGGAGCTGGGTTAACCCAGCTTGGGGTAAAGGAGGCTCAGAGGACACTTTGGTCTCTATAATTTCTTGAAAGGAGGGTAAAGCCAGGCAGGGATAAGCCTCTCTTCCAGGCAAAAAGTGACAGGATGAGAGGACATAACCTCAGGCTGTGCCAGGGGAGGTTCATGTTAGACAGCAGGAAAAATTTCTTCACAGAAATGGCTGTCAAGCATTGGAATTGGCTGTCCAGGAAGGTGGTAGAGTCACCATCCATAGAGGTGTTCAAAAATGACTAGATGTTGCTACTGCCATGGTCTATTTGGCATGGCAATGTCAGGCAAAGGTTGGACTCTATGATCTTAGAGGTTTTATCCAACCTAAATGATTCTGTGGTTCTGTGACTAATCAGGCCATGGCACAAGCCAAAAAATCCATTCTGCAATCACCCATGTTATAAAACAATCAGGTGAGATTGAGCTTAGTTCATCTACTGTTCTGTCAGATTTCCTTCTAACACAGTCTGGGATTAATATGATTTTGGGCTAGTAGGTAGTGTGGAGGCAGCTGATTTGCTCTGAATGATAAATTAATGTCTTTAAGTCCAAGAGTCCAGAGTCTGAGAGATAGCCATATGAAAACAGGGCATCTAAGTTATTTTATCCAGCCCCCTTATTCAACCCAAAGGAGCCATATCTGGAGAGAAATTCATTCCAACAATCAGTCATTTATTTTTCAGCAGACTAAATTGTCCTTGGGAACTGCTTAATGTGTCTTTAAGAAAGAACTTAGATGACTGTTTGAAACTGGATGCTTAGCTTCCAGATGGCTATATTTACACCAGATGATCTTAATGCATGATTAGAAGTTGCCAACTACACCTAAGTAATGAGGAAGAATCTATTTAACATAGAATAAAGTAGATGTTCATAAATTAATTATGAGAGCCTCATAAGGACCAAGCACGACTGTACCTACAAGACAAATTGTTAGCTGGAACAGCTTGAAAGCTGCCTTTTAAAAATTCCTGCCCTTATGAACAAGGAGGATCTGACCAAAAATGTTGTTAACAACACAGTGTACGCAATCTGTGGTTCAGGAAGTCCCAACCTCACTGATGACAGGAAAGTGAATATGTAGCATGGGACAAATAACTTAATACTTTCAGCACATGTCAAAATCTTTCCATAGATATCTGCAACCTAAGTCAGAAAGTAGAGGAAAGATCAAATGGTTTGTATTGACATTTCTATGGGCACACCCCACTATATTAAAACAAAACAAAACAACCAAAAACAAAACAAACAAATAAACAAAAAAACAAACAAACAAACAAAAAAAAACAAACTTAAAAACTCAAAAAAAAACCCAGAAGAGAAACAAAACAACACCTTCTATAAAACCTCAAAGAATCTCTTCATAGTTCTCCAGCTTAAGATTTTATCTTCTGTGGCATGCAAACCATGAATTCCTCCCAGGATCTGAAATGAAGTGTGTCTTTATAAAGATACCAGATTTTGTTCTAACAATTTCCAGCAAGAGTGTGCCCATTAAAATTCCTTGTTCTACCTTTGTGATGCACAGAAAATAATGTCTGTTTTACAGAAACTTGTGGTATTTTAACATGGATTTAGATTTCAAATCAAGCCACAAAGAAGAAAGAGAAGTTGATACTTGAATTTTTTTGTGAAAAATATCAATTCATTTTAAGAAAAAACGATCAAAATGTTGAGGTTTCACATTTAGTAATGGATTATGTTTAGAAACATCATAGTGTAAACAAAAATAAATACAAAGTCTTAGACTGAGTGCATATAATAATTAATTTACAATACTATAAATATCGTACTAATCACCATTAACGTAATAGAGAAGAAATTAAAAAGGTGATTGTAAATAAAATACTTTTGTTTTTTTTTTTTTTTAATTAGACAATTTAAGTATATGAAAACAAACTAAATGCAAAATAATGTAACATTATATCTTTTCCCCAGCAAAAGGTATTTGGAATCTCATATTCCTGTAAAGCATTTCAGTTGGACTGTCTCAGCATTTTCTCATGTAGAATGGTCATATCTTTTTTGTGCTACTGATTTTCCTCAGATTTTGAATAGTGTTGTGAACAGTTGTGATGGCCTACTGTATGCTGTAAACCCTTTCAACACTTTCTTCTAAGCACAAGATTTTTGTAATGCCCATAATTTTCTTCTTTTTTTTGGGATGAAGGGGACAAGACTTTACAAAGAAGCAGAAATACAAAACAGAGAAGCCAAATAATAGTAATAATAAGAAATAAAATACAAAGCCATCAGCAGCAATTTTATTTTCTTGAACCCTGAATTGCATCTTTAACAAAATCTGGAGCCTCGCTTCTGCTACAGCTGGGAAGATGAGGATTACAGCTGGTGTTATGAAGATATTGTCTTCTACCAGTAAGGGAATGAATTGGACAGATAAATGTATATAGAGATTGTGTCCCCCTACCCCCAGGCCACAACAGAGAGGGAGCAAGATGTGTCCATCTACATTAGGGCAAAAGGTTCTGAATGTATTTATTCAAAAAAATCTGTGTTAAAGACTAAGAGGTCATGAGGAATATGCCAGAGATATTTCCCAAGGGATGGGGAACATACATTAAAATGAAAAGAGAAACATGTACAAATTAATCAAACAGTGACTATGGGTGCTTTCAGCATCTTTAACACTGGTTGGGGAACATTTAAGAATCAATATGTGTAGTAAAAAACAGCTTCTTATAGCAAAATGTCACACATGCTTCCCAGAATGGCTAATGTCAAGTTCCAAACAATTTCACTGACCAAAGCAAAATGAAGCAAATTCAAGTAAGTAAACCAAACTGTGTGATTAACTGGGATTGAATGCAGCATTTTTGAAAGGGATAATTTTCCCAATCAAGTGAAGGGCCTTGCTTTTCACAAGAAAGCCAGACACCATTTAGTGCAGCACTCTCAGACACAAAGAACTTCATGTGATTGTGTGGAATGAATATGCTGCCTGTGAAGTCTGAAATGTTATACTACAGTGAAAAGGCAGTACCAGCATGAAATGAGAAAACCACAGATTTCCCTTTTGACTGGTAATTTAAGAGATAAATAAGGAAAACAAGGATTAGAACACAGGCCACCTTTCTCTCAGTGGAGTATCAGAGGCATTATGCTTCCAAATTATGTTTTCTTTTTCATGCTCTCTTCCTATGAATATTGATGAGCCAGTGTGTAGCCAGGAACGCCTCAACAGGAGTCACGAATTTACGTATATTTAGGGTATAGGGCTGTCCTTGGGTAACAGAAGAACTCATTCAGGCTCAGGAAGGGTGATTCTTAAGTAAGTGCTTCAAGCACTAGGTTATATAGAAGAGAACATGAAAACTAGGAATAAATCAAAAACATTGCAGAAAATTTTACCTCTTGTCTCTTAACAAAATTCCCAGACCTACACAGTATTAATCTTTCTAAGTGCTGGTTTAAACAATGAAACGTGGCATGTAATGTCCCGGTAAAAATCTTTTATGTATGAAAACTGAATGCACCATGATATTCAATACTTGTTGTCACTAAATATCTAGGAAGACAGGTGGCAAATGTTTACTCTTATCTTATATCAGTGTAAGAAAAGTAAAACACAGAATTGAAATATATATCTATCAAAGCCATAATAAGAAAAAAAAAACCCAACCCAAAAACAAACAAGATGGGGATTTTGGAATAAAGAAGTATAAACATTCTATAAACTAATAATACAGTGAGGGAAAAATTAAAAAGTCAGAAAAATATAAAGAAAAGAGGATGATTGCAAACCTCAGAAGAGCCTTTTACAAATCAACATGTCCAAGATACATTTCAGGGAAAAATAAAATACAACAAAACCATAAGACTATTATTCAAAAAGAAGACTTTTTGCCTCAAGGCTGTAGCTCAGGCTGGGGCTCATCAACCCTTGCTCCCTGCTGACTTAAAGAAAAGAATTTCAAATAAGTGAGTTTGAAGAACAAAAGATGTAAATCTCAAAGCAACTAATGAAAGGAAGAGCAAACTCCACCTCCCACCCTGAGCTAACTCAAGAAATAGGAAACATGTATGAGCACAACAGAGTTTTTTTTCCCTTTTCTTTTGCAAACTCTTGAGAGAGGGGAAAAAAAAAAAAAAAATAGAGGCAGAACATCCCTGAATGGAAACTTCGAACAGGTAAAGTCAAAAATAAAGCTTCAATAGGCAGAGAAAACCTCCTTGAATGTATCCTTCTATGCATACATGTGTGCAAGCTCTCCTATTTTTAATCTCTGAAGTTATTTCAGGGCATATTTTCTGAAAGAAAAACAGTAAGAAACTTTACTCATGCTTCTGCTTCTGTACCTCTTTTTTTTTTTTTTTTGTCACCAAATTTTCCTTTTATAAAGGTCCTCATAACTTTATTTTTCCAGACAATGTCCCAGTGAACTCTGAAGTCTTTTAATATTACCTGTGATTCCCGCATCTCTTCTTCAATACCAGGTTGTTTGGGTAGTTTTTCCAACTGCTAAGTTTTACTTTAAGAAATATTGTTTTTATCAGTAGATTTTGATCTGAGTTAGCCAGAAACATATGGTCCAGTATTCAATGTGATGATGAATTACAATGTAGAGTGATGAGGAAAATCAAATGTTTTGAGACAGTATCAAAGCTTATTTTTTGATCCAAATGAATGTTAATAATAGTGTTTCATAAGAAAATCTATCCCTCAAAAAGTTACTGAGGAAACAGGAAAATATTAAGATGTGATAAACCAGAAATATCACTTCGGTTTGATTTTTTATTATTTTCATCTTTTTTTCCGCAACTTTATTTTGTAGGTGCCTTTTTTATATTATTTTAAATTCTAATACTTAGCAGCATAAAAATCCTAAATTAATACTGAAATGAGAATAAAACTTTGGAAAGCTAACATTTGAAAAAGAGAATTTTAATCCTGTGTTAAGGGTTTGTAGAGACGAACCTCACACCCTGCCCAGCCATGTGATGAATCTGTGACAGTTCAGACAGTAGTAACGAACAAACAGAACTACTCCTAGCACTGGTCTGATTTTAAATCAGCTGAGGAGTGACAGGAAGGCATTTGACAAAAGACTTTAGCACTTTGACTTTTTTAGATATGTCTGTGCTGCACAACCCAGTGCCAAATCGAGATGCCAGGCCTTTTACCCTTATGTTTACAACAATATACTGGTGGTGTACTAGGATGAAGGATGCTCACTTGCCTTGCCTCATTTTTTTCCCACTAATGCCCACATATCCCTTGGATGAAAATATTGCTACCCAACATTAAAGTGTAAAGCATCCTGTTTGAGCAAGAGAGTTGGGACAGATGGTCCACTGCGGTCCCTTCCAACCTGACCGACTCTGTGATTCTGTAATAGCAGGTTAGTAGCTTGGATTAAAAACCCTTATTGATGAATTATGCTGAATTCTGGGGAGAGAAGGCAGGCCAAACAGCTGTGAGACAAGTGAACAGACAAAATATCATCACTGTGGAATTGCCACATGAAAGTATGTGCTCCCAGGCTGTACGTCATTTCTAAACAAACCTGGCAACTAACAGAATGTCTGCCAAGAAAACTGTTGAAAGATTCTTTGTGTTGCTCTTCTTTATTACCTAATTTCTGCCCCAGAGCAGACTGCATTTGCAGAATATCACGTCTTCATTTACCTATGCATAATCAATGAATCTTAGAAAGAGCTCTAAATGTTCAGATTCTATGGCAATGGGATGGCAAATCCACGCGTGCAATTATGAAGGCAGTTATTGCCTTGGAAAATGAAAATGCAACAAACTTGATTTACTGTGTTTCTCCAGTCAAACCACAGAGGCAACTGTGCACAAAACTTTAAAAGGAAAGAGGGTCAATTCAACCCTTGTCTTATTGTGCCTACTTTTTCACACAATATAATTTGACAGCATGATACCACCATCACTTTGATTTCAGGAGAAGAACATGGGAAGTGGAAAAAAGCCTTTCTGAATTCCCTGTAACTCATACTTGATCGAAGAACTCTAGATAAAAGACTGAAAAATTGTTTAAAATACATAATGCAAACCTATTTCAACTGCCATGAAAGTTACTGCTATGAACACAGCAATCATCTTCAATACAATGTAAGTTTTCTGAAACTACAAAGGATCTCTTATCAAGCTCTTGCTTCTTTAAGAGAAGTCTAGGTATGTTTTTGTTTGGTTTTAAATTTTATTGTCAGCAAAAGTATCACAGGAAATCTGTGAATGCATGATAAAATCTGAGATGTAGTCAGTGATTCAACCAATGAATTATTTAATCTTAGGAAAGAAACAATTTTTTTTTTTTTTTTGTCAGTCCCACTCTTGCTGCGGATAGTTGTAGGCAGCATACCATTATCTATCCCTTTACTATACAATATGCAGAAACTTGGGTATACAACTTATTTTCACATCACTGTTGTCAATGTTCAAAAAAGATCCTTTCTTTCTTATGACTCTTGGCATGGCTGCTGGGAAATGAAAGTTGAAAATGTTTGAATAAATAAAATATAGAAGATTTATTCAACAATTGAATTATTTAAATCTACATAAGGAATGAGACCTGTAAGGCAGCACTTCTGTTTGCAGTTCTCCAGGCTTTTTGGGGCTTATTTGATATATAATTTCCTTAACAGCTTACTGTGGTGTTTGAATCTTACTATTTATTTTTCTTGAAATTACTACAGTAAGATGACTGCTGGAGAAAAAAATCTACACTGAGACAGGCTTTGCT
>VZTX01025414.1:35619-77745 GCA_013400915.1 Pardalotus punctatus
AAAAACAAAAAAAAAAAGGAAAATAAAAAAAAAAAACCAAAAAAAAAAAAAAAAAAAAAAAGGTGGGACATGTAGAGCCATGGCTGCTGTAATTCACAGGCTTTATGCCTCTATGCATCTTCATGAACTGGTCGCATCAATATTTCCACTTCCACTGAGTCACAGATCAGTTGTTTGTATTCCATACTGTCTTCAGGGTGTCACAAAATGAGAAGAATTAAACATATACAACAGTAAATATACACAGTTGAAAACACAAAAGGGCAAGTGGAATCCCAAGATATGCAATTTTTTCTGAGGTACTACAGCTATGGTTTCTGTTCTGTTTTCTCTGTTATTTATTTTTAATATTTCTCTAGGCATTTCCTCTATCCACCATACCATATATGCTTATTGAATTCATCAACATCCCACCACATCCAGTTTTCTGGAAATAATGTGATTTCTTCTGTTTCTTCTGACAATCTCTCATATGTTGGACAGGCCTCTCTGTAATTAAATATATATAGACTGATGTCCAGTCTACAAATTTCCCTGCTTAATTTAATCCCATTAATTTTAAGTCCGTTCCTTTGGAATTATCTAAATAAAACTTGTCCTTTTCTATTGTTTACTTCCTTGAATGTCTCACAAACAAACCCAGTCTTCTAAAACCTGTCATTTGGTCAACATATATTTAGTTTTTGAGCTACATAGAAGAAGGCCTTGTGGATCCAGGGCTGATCATCTGAGGGTTATCCTCTATTTGTTCTTTTTAGTGAGTAGTAGTGCAGATATGCATTCCAGATTTGATCAAAGGCATCTAGTATCTTACTCTGTTCAAAGGCTGCTCATTCATATTTTACAGTATCAAGAACAGCATTGACCCAGCAATCAATATGAGATGTTAAGACGATGTTTTTTTTCCTCAGTCCTTACTTATAGTTGCTTGAAGGGAACATTTATGTTTATAAGCTGTCACCAAGGCGACTCCACTTTTTTTAATTAGGCCAGCAGTTATGATGATTCAATCCTAACGCAAATTTTGTTTAAAGTTTTCATTAGTGTGGGCTGTAAGATGCCTTCAGACACAAACAAGCCATGTGAAATATGGCAAAGAAAAACAAAAGCACTTGTAACACCCAAGCCCTGGTGAAATAAATGCTGAGGTAAAAAACTTAAGAAAAAATGTCAGGAACATTTTCAGTAATGTTCAAGGTATCCCATGGCATTTAAACCTCTGGACTATTTACCTTTTCTCATTATACACATCTGAGCTTTGTTATTCTAGAGTAATAGATGTTTTTTCATACCTAGGAAAGTCTCTATCTCAGAGAGCCACAAGTCTGCCATATAAGTAAATACTAGCAGAGATTATTTTAAATAAAAAAGAATAAAAACCGGAATGTAATCTGTCCATCAAATTTGTAAACTTTACCTCTTGTTTGTTTTAGTCATTTCTTTCCCTTGAGAAACATGGAATTTTTGGTCTAGAGATCTGCCATCCTATTTCTTGTGATGTGTGTAAAGAGCAGAAATTTTACATTCATGAGACTCTGAGTGCCTCAGGATATTTTTAGGGAATACAGAAGTTACATATTGAAGGTTCTAATTTTCAGGCTTTTCATGTGGGGACCCTCTCTTTGTTTTTCACTTGCATCTAAGGTGCATGGTCCACTCCCTGCATTCAACCTCTATGTATAAGTAATGAAATATTTACTGGACCAGATTGAATACACAACTGTGTTCTCATAGCCCTGGGGCTAGAGAACTCATAGAAGGGGAAGCAGATACCTTTTGCCAGTCTGAACCAGGTACAGGAATTTGAAACCAGGTTTCTTGCACCTGAGACTTCAGTTTTATGATTCCCTTCTGAGTGTCCTTACACTTCCCTTTTTGTCTCCCCTTCCTTCAAAACTGAAAACTCAGGGACCCTGAAGGGACTGATTTAATATTTCTGATGCTTTTAAAATAGTCAGCTGAAATACGCACGTTTGAACTAAAATAGTGTTCAGTTGTGTGGTAGGAAACAGACATATTTTATGAAGGACAAATAAATCCTTCTGACATTCTTTGCTTCTTTCCCTTTCCCAAGCCTGTGCTCTACCTGTACCTTCCTGAAGAGAGTCATAATGTTGGTGAAAAACCTTTTGGGTAGTGTCCTGGGATACCTTATGAGGAAAAACATATCTTCATGTATGACTTGAGAGTTAATGCTAATAAATGTTAACTGGCATATAAAAATAAAGCAACTTTGACCAGTAAGATAGTTGGGGCTTTTTGCTTCACTTTCCTTGAGTTTTTGATTAATTTTGTTTGTTTTGTTTTGGTTTGTTTGTTTTTAGATAAAGTTGCACACCTGTGAATCATATTTCTATTGAAGCTGGGGATGATATTTGATATCTGATTGGTAGAAGCTCAGGTGTTATGATCATTTATGACAGTGATAGTATGGGGCAGGGTGGAAAGGAAAAAAAGCAGCTTTATTTTACAAAATGCTTTTAGAACCCAGCTTTTATCATGCATCAGTACTGCTGCCATCTACTGAAGAAAACAGGACATTCCAGTTCAGGAGCACAAGTAATCCAGCAAGCAAAGTATCCCTGCCTCTACATTTGGCTTCTTGAATTACGAATCTTATCTCAGATGCAGCAAGTGTGAAGTTAACTGAGTGTTCACTAGTAGCCACTCACTTCCTATAAAGCCAGCCCAGCCAGTACTTTCTTGGAGATGCTGTTACACTGTCACCAAGCAAAGCTCAACAGGTGATAGCCTCATCATCTGCCTCTGGGAGAATCTGAAATTGCCGAAGTTTATTGCATTTCATTTATCATGTCGTGCTTGTTAACATGCTGTTTTATAGGCACATTGCTCTGCAGTGTAACAATTTTAGTGTGCAAACTCTATGTTTTTAGTTCAATTTGCAGCAGATATGATATAAAGATAAACGAGATAGTGTTTTTTACCCACCAAATGGAATCGTCCCCAGCGGTTTGCTAGCCATCAATCACAACAGGGATGGAAGACCTTCTGCAACACACATTAAGAACACCTTATTTGCAAAGGCAAAAATGAAGTAAAGGGAAATCACGATATATAATCTCACTCAGCTCTATATTCAACAGATTACAACTATGCAGAGGTTTCATACCCTGGAAAATTACTATGGAAACAAAACCAGACTTGATGAACAGCATCACGTCTTTCAAAAGTGCACATTTACTTAATTGTGATTTATTGATATGGTTTGACAGAGGCCCAAACTTATTTTAGCTTAATTTTGACACTTGCATGAGGTCCTTAATCATCTTCCTTTACTTAGGAGAATGACAGAGTTCCCTCTAGCACTAATAACAGAAACACAATTTTAGACAGGTACCTACAGCAACTATCCTCTTCTTTCAGGTACTTCACTTAAATATCTAAAATTACAATAAATTAATATTTCTATGGGAACATCAGGTGACATGGAAGAAGACAGTTGGAAAACTTGATAGAGGAGAGAACCCTGTCCTTAGGTGTGCCATGTTTCTCTTTGCCAACACAACAGTTTTCACCTCTGTGTTCCATACAGGATGTGTTTTCTCAGAATACCTGTTACAGGAACATAGAATCATAAAATATCTTGGATTGCCAGGGATCTTTAAAGGTCATCCACTCCAACTCTCCCTACAATAAGCCAGGCCAGTTTCAACTAGACCAGGGTGCTCAGAGCAACCTTGAATGTTTCCAGGTATGGGGTATCCATCAGCTTTCTCAGTAACCTGTTACATCATCTCACCATCCTCATCATAAAAATTGTTTCTCATTTCTGAATTTTCCTCTTTTTTTTTATTTTAAAATCTTTGCCCATTGCCCTATTGCAACAGGCCATGCTAACAATTCTTCCCTATCTCACTTATAAGACTCCTTTACTGAAGGATTGTTGTAAAGTCTCCCCAAAGCCTTCTCTTCTGTAGGCCAAAAAGAGAGAATTCTCCCAGCCTTTTCTCATGGCAGAGGTGCTTCAGCCCTTCAGTCATCTCTGTGGCATTCTCTGAACTCCCTCCAGCAACTCCATGTCCTTCCTGTGCAGGGATGCCAGAGCTGGATGCAGAACTCCAGGTGGGTCTCACCAGAGCAGAGCAGAGGGGCAGAATCCCCTCTCTCCCCTGCTGCCCATGGGGCTCTGGATGCAGCCCAGGACACTTTTGGCTCTCTGGATTGGGAGTGCCATGGCCAGGGCATGTCCAGCCTCTCACCTACAGCACAGCAGATGAACAGCAGCCTTGCCCCAGGTCCTTCTGGGCAAGGCTGCTGTTCATCCCTCAGCTTGGATTCATGCCCTGACCCAGGAGCAGCACCTTGTGTTTAATCCTGTTTAACCTCATGGGATTCCCATGGGCAACTTCTCCAGCTTGTCCAGATGCCCCTGGATCACATCCTGACCTTCAGGTGTGTAAACAGCCCCTCTCAGCTTGGTGTCATGTGGAAACTTGCTGAGGGTGCTCTCAATCTCTTTGTTTATGGGATTAATGAAGACATTAAACAATGCTGATCCCAACAGAGTGCCCAAAGGAACACCTTTCTTCCTCGACCTCCATCTGGACATTGGTCCATTGACCATTTCCCTCTGGACATGACTATCTAATCAACTGCTCATCCAACAAGCTCTCCATCCACCAAATCTGTATATCTGTATATCCCTCTCCCAATTTAGAGAGAGCAAGGTTGTGGGGCACCGTGCCCTAAAAGCACTACAGAATTCCATATGGATTATGGCTGTAGCCCTCCCCTTTCCCACTGAAGTAGTCATCCCATCATGGATGACAACAAGCTCTGTCCGTCTTTTTCCAAACATGTTCTTCAGAGAAAGTTGTGTCCCATTGTGAGAAGGCAAGGATCACACCTAAGGTCATGTCAGCCATACTTTGATTTCCTAACTTTTTCTCACATCATGTTTCAATGCAAGAATTATTTTAGTTCTACACAGAACTTTTCAACGCATTGAAAGAAAGGTGTTTTTGTGACATGAACAGAAAAAATAAAGCTCATTCCTTTTCAGTTTATGGACCATAATATATATTCAGCTTAATTTATTGATAAACTTTGGATAAGAATGAATATAACTTTTTAATAGGAAGTGCTCTTTAATTATTTTTTAAGTTAGATGTTATATGAAGATAAATCCTCATAGCATAACTGCATTGTGCTAGATAACACATTTTATTTGCATGTTAAATGTTTAACCTTTTAAGGATTTTCAATAAATAATTACAAAATAAATTTTTAATATATTTAATACTGTTATTGTTGTTGGCTTTGCTATTTTTATTGTAATTACTATTACTATTATTATGATGGTCAGAAATATTTCCTTTCCTTTCTTGCAAGTATTCCACACCTTGGCTTTTCCTCCCTTTAAATAGGAAACAAAGAATATAATGTCTAAATTAAAATTGTAATTAACTCAGATCAATCAATGTGTTTATTTTGCTTTTGTATCCTTTCTCTAATGTAAATTTTTCATTAAGGATAAATGTTGAAAATAAAAAATATTCTTTTTTGAAAGAGAAAATTTATTCCCTTTATAATAATTTGAAAACAGCTTTCCAAGAAGTTTACACATCAATGATTAAAGGGAGAACAAAGAAAGAAAAAATTAAAAAACAGAAACATTTTTCAATGGAGTATGACTGAGTGGGACAAGAGAGTCAAAAAAGAGAATGCATTTTTGTTTTAAAAAAAGGAGGTGAGAAGATAATTCTGACAAGTATGAATAAAACTGTGAAGTTCAAAGTAGAAGAACTTACAGTTTAAAAAGGATAAATTGTCCTGCAGAGATTTTTATTTGTAAATATCTCTTGAAATCCTAGTTCAAAGTGAAAGGACAAAAACTACAGTAAGGACACAGGGGGAATTAATAAGGAAGATTAAAAAAAAATATTAAGAGATGAAAGAGAGATAAGAAGTAAAGTTTAGCTAAACAATATATGTGTGGTCATCGACGCAGCATCTACCTTTTCTGTCTTTTACCCTTACAGTCTTTATCATGTTGTATATTTGTACACACACATAAACATGGAAATGGAGCTTCTTGTGCAACCTACAAGAGAAACCTGCCAAAGATTCAGAGCAGAACTAGGTCTACGAAGGATCATGCTGCAGTCATTATGTTTTACCTGAAATATATTCAGACACTTGGATGACAAACTCTGAAGTGCTAAAAAGAAGCTAAACTGTCTAATGTACTTTACACTGTGTTTTACGCAGTGAAATCGGTGGAGAGGGAGAATATTTTCAAGTAGATAACAAAAAAGGATCAGTCCTGCTGTGGATCTCTCACCATAAACATTCAAGACCACCGATAATTTATGTGAACAGTATCTGATGCACCAATTTTAGCCTCCAGAGGCTCATTTTAAAATTCAGGCAGGAGGAAGAAAAAGGTCCTCAAAACACAGTGGCAATAAGCCATATAAAATAAAGTTAATCCTGTTCAAGTATCCATATGCATGCCCTGAAAATGAAAGCATGCAAACCAAAACCAGAAAGAAAAAAAAAAAAAGGAAAACAAAATCCAAAATGAAAACGTTAAAATTGACACGATATAGGAAAGGTTCTCCACTTGCCTAATTTGACCATTTTAATGGAGCATGTTGTGTTTATGTTCTGGCTGTTTATGTGAGGAACTAATGAATGTGTTTTTCCCTTTAAGGGGCCAGAGGGATTTGAGGAGTCATTGCGAGGTTAGCACTCAGGCTAGTGGTCTGTTCATCCAGAGAAGCTGTTGGGCGATGCCCACGAGTCCTGCTGTGCAGTAAGGCTCTGCCCAACTGCATTTCTGGAGGGACATGTGTGTTTTATCTATGCAACAGCTGTTCCATTACCTCCCTTAAAATTACTTCATAAAGCAAAGAACCTTTTCCCAATTTATTTTACTTGCTCTCACTGAACAGCTTATCTGGGGTTTGCTCCAAAGCCCATGGAATTCAATGGAGAGACTTTTCATTAACTTTTTAAAGCAGGCGTCAGATTCATTAGTGAAAAATCTGTGGATTATTTCTTGTTTCCTCTGACAAAAGTTCCTATTTTCCCCAGCACAGGGCATATTATGCCCCCTATTTTTGATAAAATTAAACATCAAAGGGGAAATTTCAAAGGTTCAGTTTTTGCTCTGTTTATGTACATATTGTAGTTGCTATCCAAAGTCTAGTCCAATACTTTTGTGTGCTGATTGAGGTTAAAATTCCTGAAATAGTACTTAACTTTGTAGTTGTTTTCTCTAGCTGTGTAAATGTTTACAGATTCCACCTGAGATTAGTTAAAGACATGAGAGAAACAAAACTGAGGCTTGAAATGGGTCAAAAAAGAGATCATTTGGATGTAATTTACTTCCCCCCGCCCCCCCAACTAAATCAGTGTTAGGAAAAAAGTTATTTAAAATTAAATTAAGGATTAAAATAAGATGAAAATTCTTTATTCTAGTAGTTCTGCAACAAAATGTATAACTTCATTTCATGAGAAATTTCCCTTAGTAAAACATCTTATGACTCCAATTTGATTTCTGGAACTGAAATAAATTTAAATAATAATAGTTTAAAAAATAATGAAATAACAAACCTAATTGCCACCTCAATTACTAATAGCAATTATCTTTTTCTATATAACTGAAGTAGGTGACTGTTGAAAAGGTCTGGATTTGAAACCAAATTATAGGCTGCACTTGTTTCTCACACTACTTGTGTCATGTCACAACAGCCAGCTGTCAAGATGCTTAAGAATCCTTTGAAATGTCAACTTCCAGTGGCTGGAAGACCAGGTTTATTGTTTGTTTTATTGGTAAGGGAGAGGAAGGCTAAACAGCTGCTACTTAGTCTGTTCATGAGCAAACAAACAAAAGATAACATGAAAGAAAACAAAACAATCAGCTCTTGCTAATGCAGGATATTCCTGCCTTTTCTTGTTGAGGCCCATGCAGGAAAGTTCTGCTTTTCCATAAGCAGGGCAGTAATGGAAATAGTTGAGTTAAACTTAAAAGGATTATTTGTATATAAATCTTTAAGCAGGTCTGCCATCTTGAACTGGAAATTAAAATAAGAAAAAATAGAAGCTAGAAAGAACTGGGGTGCATGTTGAGGTGGCCGTATAGTGTTTCTTTTGCTGGACTTGAAACAAGAACAAAAAAAGAGTAAGAGCATCATGAGCCTTTTCAAACAACCTGTGTTAATGCAAGCTTTAGAACTTCCTAAATGAGGCATTGTACCTTTATATTTTACATATTACATATCTATGTATTTTAATGTCAATGCCCCTGTCAATGCCTGGGCCATGTGCCAACAAAATTTGTGTTGACTTCATCTCTGTGGCTTCCTGATTGAGTTGGTTCATGCATGGGTAGCTGAGGACATTTCATTTTCTGTGAAACTTCCTTTCCACTGATATTTTTAAGAGTTGTTCAAGTTGATGGCTTTAAATAAATATTTAGCTTATCCTTTGCTCAAAGCAATAGTAATTCTGCAAGTGCTTGGCCCTACTCATCCTTAGAGTTTCACCCCCATTAGCAGAAAATTTCTGCAGAGCTTGAACAAAGGAGGTGTCCCAGGAGACGGAAAGACAGAATGTGAGAAAGAGGTAGTGGGAGAATCATGTGGCTTTGCTTTGGAAGGCCCCAGAGCTTGAAAATGCATCAGGAAGAAATAAATAAAACCAGAGAATAAAACCATGATTTGCTGAATGGACAATGAAAGAGAGGCAATGCAAGAGAACAGCAGGCACCACGGTGTACATTAGTGCATGATATCACTCAAAGGGGCATTATAATTTACACTGGTTTAATATTCCATTGAGCACATTAATCCTTCTGCTTGCTGTGCTGCTCCTACCCTCTTCACATCTCTTTACCCTTTAATCTCTATCTGCCCTTCTTGATGTCTGAATATTATCTTCTGGCAGGTTCATCAGGATATAGACGTGAGAGTGCTTCTAGCCTGGTTATGTGGTTGAATCCTGCAGATCTCACTTGAACAAAACTGTTGATACAGCCTGGAGTGACTCGTGCCTGAAAGCAGGATCAGGAATGGCTTCTGTCCATGTAATAACCATGTTCCCACTGGAGTCATAGCACTGCCTAGAAGGGCTAGAAGTGAAGACCGTCCCATGCTTTTGCTGCAAACATCTGTGAAGAGCCACTGGTTCTTACAGCATTTTAGCCATCTAAATAATACCAATTTCCTCAGAAGTTTGTAATGTGAGACTTAGTAAACTGGATGGATACAATGAAAGATGGAAGTAGAGATTCTACTGACACTCTCCCAGGGTAAATCATAGACTAGAACCATAGAATATCTTCAGCTGGGGGGGGACCCAAAAGGACATCAAGTCCAACCTCATAATTTGTCCTTTGTCGGTGATTAGTTTCTCAGTTTCTCTCTTATGATTCAATGAATTTCCTCTTGAACATGCCCACAAAGAGGACAGTCTGATACAGGCATATTTAGACACTTAAACTTTTGACATTAAAGACAGGGAAGACACATCCCTTTGTGACAGTGGGAAGTGACCACAACATCTAGTCTCTACTCAGTGACCCAACAGCAGGGCAAGGGCATGAAGATGTGAGGTCCTAGAAAAGTCAGGCATAACTGCACATAATCTGGGTCTTGCAAGTACTAGTAAGTTATGAAGACAATTAAAAAAAAAAAACAATAGACTGAAATATTAGGGGACTTTATGAGGGTGAGATAGGCATAACTGAATGGTCATGTGCATAAGTTGAGAGCATGAAATTATTTCAGTTACTTATCTTAAAAATTGTCTTTTGAAAAATAAGATAATATGTCATATAGATTAATTACTTTATCATCTATTTTCTTTGTGAGCAGTTATTCCCTTGGAACAGGGTGAGGGAGGATGTGCAATAGGAAGAGGAAATAGGAAGATATTTTAATTTTCCCCTCCTAAATTCTGATATAATTATATTACTTGAATCATGAATATTTCACATGTACTTTAATATGCCAGTTACTATTAGTTTAAAAATTGACAATAGCAAAGGTGTACACTGATATTTTAGTTTAATGTAAGGCTAATATTCTCACTCTCTTTATCTATTAGGCATGCAGGTTAAAGCAAGCACCAGGAAATTGTTTTGTTTTGCTATACTAAGTCATTCTTTAGCAGAACAGGAAATCTAGTTGTGGAACTTCTTGTCAAAAAATATAGAATAGGACAAAACTGCAAATGAGTTAAATTGCCTTCAGGTAAAATCATTTGTAGAATCAGGGAAAAGTCCAGTAAAAAATGTTAAGTAAAATAGGATAGATTCAAAATTTGGCTCTGGAAATTATAAGGATTTTGACTTCCTGCCCTCCAGAACTTGAGGAGGGGCAGCAAAGGCAAATATTACTGGTTGTCTTGTCCTTTTCATCCATCCAGACCTGCTACTGCCGCTGTGAGAGACCAGACACTGAAACAACTGAACCTGTATGTGACCTGTTTACCTATTTTTATATTATGTCTTTACAATAGAAGTGTGGAAGTATCATTATTCCTGGTTTACAGGAGAGAAAGACCATACTTAGAAAATGGTTTACCCAAGGCCATGCAATGCATCAACTGTGTCAGATGGACAGGTCAATTTTGTCCACATTATATTCCATGGACAGCTGTTTGCACAACCTGGCTTGCTCTCAGGATTCAGTCTGGAGCAAAATTTCACTACTTTAGAAAGGAATTTCAGGTGTAAGAAAAAACAAACCCTCTGTTTCAGTCAGTGACATGAACAGAAGCACAGAAGAACCCTTTGACTTGGACAAGGGAATCAGGTTTGAAATCCTAAAAATCCAAACCCATCAACATCCCATGCAGGAGAAAACAGAGCCATTGACTTCAGAGATTAAAGCACAAAGTTTGGAGTTGAAGCTGTGGAGGAATAGGATTAACACTGTAAAGCTTGTAAACTGCAGTTCTTGTCTCTGAGTGACTAAAACCTTATCAAAATTAAGATCAATCTTAAATTCTGAATTTTGAAAACCTCAGTCCCAATGAATGTTTTGTCGGTTTGGTGTCTTTTTTTTTTTTTTTTTTTTTAAAGAAATACTGAATTTGAATACAAAGTAAAGAAATCAGTTTGTACACAATTATGCAGTTGTAGCTCAAAATAAAATGCTCAAGTATAAATATATTATCAAGGTTCAATAAGTAGTTATTTCTGGGTTTTCAGTTTTGGGGTTTTTCTTTAATTTAAGAAAATAATATTCAAGATATTTTTTGGAGGCTAGGTTGTTGTTTGGAAAGACTTAAAACCACTGGAGTGATTGTAGCAGGAAATAATGTGTATACATACATTGAAATGCATGTGTGAAATCTATCATCTCAAACTTTCTTCAAATAACTTAATGACTTTTACCTAAGAAATGTAAGGCATGATGAGGGACGTTCTGAGGTTTCTTCTTATGATTAATATGATTATTTAAATTTTTATTCAAATGAAAATGAAATAGTCTAAGGTCAATTATTTAACTTTTTTAATGAAGGAAAATAAAAGTCTTGTGATTTTGTTTATTCTTGAATACATTTCTTTACTGTTCCTGAGAAAATATTTGATGTATTTCTGAGAGATTTTGAAAGGAGAAAAGGTTATGTTAGTTTACTTGTGTATATCCTTTTTAATACCTCAGTCCCAACAAAAAACTAAACCGTCAATGCACTTCACAGTTCTAAATTATTTATTCAGCTTCTAAAAGTGACAACAACAAACACAAACAATAACAAGAAAAAGATAAAACAAAAAAAAAAAACCCAAAAAACCAAAAACTTTGGAAAGGAGACCTGCAATTACAAAAAAAACCCAAAAACAACAATAAGCAGCAAAGATGGCACCCTAGACATGAATGAAATTCTTCTGCAAAAGTGTGAACTCTGAGATTGAAAAAAGCAAATAAAAGAGAAATATCACTGAAGAGAAATTGTGAGTGTCTTCTCCTGCGTTAGCTATGAACTTCAGTCTTGAAAATTTTAATGCCTTCTGTCTGCTTGTTTCAGAAGATGAAACATGTTTTTCAGTACACTTCTTTTAGGGGCTGAAAGTTGAGGCAGAAACCATGTACTGTGCAGTATTGACAATATTGAAGAGTTTCTGCTAATGGAGAGTGTGTGTGAAAGGGTGGAGAGTAATAAATTACACTTTCCATGTTGCATGCCTCTACATTAATATCTGGCTGCTGTGTCTGTGTTTGTGAATGCAGCCAAAGATCATTATTGAACAGTCCTGGAGCATAAAATTTCCACCTGTCCTGCCAGAAGGAAGTATCTTTCTATTTTATGCTGTTCAATTGAGCTGGCCGTTCAGGATAAGAAATTCTTCCAAACCAAGAGAAACAGAATGTAACTGCATCCAGAAGGACTGGATGTCTCCTCGAACATCAAAACAGTATTTTCCATAATATTAACATCTGGGGGAATATTTAAACCCACGGAAGTTAGGAAATTTGGCATAAAACCTGCCATTCATTCTGTAACTCATTTTTCTATGTCAAAAAGAAAACAATGTTATTTGCCATATGTGTGGCTATATCATAGGCTGGTGAACTGAGCTTAGACTTGCACTGGGAAACTCCTTAATTCTGTGCATTTAAATCAGACCTAAAATGTTGGCATAACAGTGAACAGCGTCCTCGATGTATAATTTGGTCTGATGTGAGAATCTTTATCTGTGAGTTGTTGCTATGGGAGACTATAACAACTTCTACTGAGAGAGTAAAAAGGATTCTGTTTGCATATTTAAAAATATACACAGATGGAATATGTACATACAGAAGCACACACTAATACACATGCACTGACAGAGACTTCTATGCCTATTTTTATATTTTCATTTATATAAATTGTCCCTAAGAACAAATGATGCCTAACTGGGCTATTGACACATCTTATGAAACAGAAAGAAACAAAAGTGTTGTTTTTTTTTTCCTTTCAAAGACTAGGCAGTGCATTGTCTAGATGGGAGCTCATTAAGAGTGGACAGCAATTGAGGTAGCAAAATACTCTCTTCACTCTTTTTTTTCCCTTTTCAGCCACAGGAAAGGCTTTACAAAGTACTCAGCATATTGGCTGCTGAGGGCTTTTGACAATCAAGTTCCATCTGCTCAGTATTGTGCAGGACGAAAAATACATATAATTCAAGCCTTGGAGAGTGTATATTATGATCAGATCCACATAGGTCCTTCACTGACCATCCATTTGACACATGCAGTGACCAGATCTGGGCACAGAAATCCAGTATTTGCACAAATTCCCTGGCATACGACATGATAAGGATTCAGAAATTCTTGAGAATGCCGCTACTGAATTCTTTTCATTGATTTCTGGTCCAGACAAGCCACTCTTAGTGCTAGAGAAGCAGTCAGTACATAACAGATAAATACTTTTGTCGAGCTTCATATAAATACATGAGCAGCTAATTGCAATTGAAATAGGTAGAAACCAGGACTCTCTGCAGCTTTATGGCTTAAGACTTGTTTTTAATTTAAATCTCATGTTGAAATAAATGCATATAAACATGTACTTTGCAAAATCTTCTGCATCCATCATGTTTAATTGAAAGTGAAGATTTTCTGTCCCTATATATGTTCAGAGAAGGGTCTAATGACTTTATTTTACCTTAATTTGGGTAAAAACATCCTGGTCACCTTTCAGCTGAAGGGTTATGACTGCCACTTCAGGTGGAATGTTTTATCTTATGGATACAGTTTCTGTGCTTTTAAAAGGACTCCCTCACCCATCTGTGGAAAAATATATGTACAGCAGCATCTTACAAAGCAGTGATGAAAATCCCACAACTTGGTTTTCAGTACATTTTCTAGCAAGGCTGAGAGTTGCAATGTTAGCTTTGTGAATACCATAATAACGTGATGCCTGGTAACTCTGGTGTCATTAAATAACACTTATCTTAAGACTTACTGTATGATTTTACTGCTCGTCATAAATCTGAACATTATGAAATAGAAATCTAATGTCATAAACTTTTTCCCACTGAAAATAAACTGTTAAACACCTGTCATCTTCATCACTACAATAAAAAGAGGACTTTTCTGCCACACCTGCTGATGGCATGCACTGAAAGCCAGCTTACTTTACAGTAAATAAATATGTAAAATATATAGAAGTAAAAACATCTTCCCAGAAGGGCCACTATCTTCCCAAGTTTCAGCACAAGGCAGAAATAGCAAGTTGCAGGAGTTCAGAAAAGGCATCTTGTGTTGAGTTTTCACAGATCATTGAAAGAGTGAGATTGGCAGGTATTTCTGGAGGTCATCTGATCCAAATGTCCTGATATCTGGAGCTGGTTACATGCCCAGGCCATGTCCCAATGGACATTATGGACTTATTTCCTACAATGGACTAATTTATTCCAATGAAATCAGTAACAGTAACATAAACCTTTTGTTGGATTTCCCTGGGTTCTTGTCTAAATGTAGGGAAAACAAGGAAATTTCCAGTGATGTGTATAAAATCCTGACATTATGCATAATTTATGTAGCCAAACTCCTAAACAACCTCAGACTGCAGCCAGTATAATCTGTCATTCTAGTCTAATCTTAGCTAATTTATTAAAGCATAAAATAATGGGGGTGGGGGGGAAAGGGTTAGCTGTAAATTATACCCCTTTTTAACTAATTTAAGGATGTATATGGGATTTAGATGAAATAGAAGTTTTGTGCTGATTCTTTGCACAATGCTGTACTTGTTCAGTTGACAATATTTGCATATGCCACTGCCTATTTCAAACATTATAATTTTGTTCAGTGTTTCTCTACACTCTCTTTCTTCTCCATATTCCCCAGAAGAAAGCTAATAACAAAAATTTCAGCAACGTTTCCAAATTACCATTACAAACTTTCTCCTTTGCTAATTAAGCTAAGTGAATGGAGATACTTTGAGAGTAAAGAAGTATATTCCCACTCTTTTTTAATCACTCTTTACCTTATACTACCAACAGGCTGATCAGAAAATAAAGTATTGTTACAGACTTGAACAAAAAAATACCGACTTTGGCTTCTTTTTTTGTCTTCCCTGCATGCCCTCCTCCCTTCCCCCCACCCTCTGTGATGAAAAGATGTGTTTGTTTCCGGTATTGTCTAAAAATGGTCTGGATTCACTGAGTAGTTGTTGTTTCTTTTAAAGAAATGCGACAGTCTTTGACCAGATATTTAATGAAAAAACTTTGTCTATGTAAGCAGGGTGTTATGCAGATAGTTACACAGCTGGACACATAGACGTTTTTTCTTTTTCATTTAATAGATCAATGAAAACATTATTTCAATTGGAGGTCTTGAACTTCAGATAATGATAATTGGACTAGATTAATTATGTTTAATGAGACTATGTCAGTTTATGCTGGCTGAGGATCAGTTCCACTTTCTTTTCCCTTTTGTAAAAATTGGAGTAATTTGGGGCTTAAAAGATGAGTAGGTTTTCTGAAATTTTTTACTGAAGAATGAAGAAACATGCTTCTAATGACATCTTAAAATAAAAGTGGTAAGGTGGGCAAACCAGCAAAAGCAGATTTTGTAATGACATCACTTCTTCTGAGTGTTTTTGACCCTACTGGTAACCTGTTTGATTGCTGACTTTATTAAAAGAACAATCTCACCATGCATAGTTGTTTAAGTTTTTATTGAACAGCCTAATCTTGTGGTTAGTGCTAGAACATCATGCAAATATTGCCATTCTGCCAGATCTTCTCAACATCCTTGTTTCTCCTTGTAATGGAGTCTTCCATGATCTGATGAATAAGATTCTTCCCAGACTGTGATAACAATGTGGAAAGTCTTGCTCCAGAGTGACACAACCAATTTATCACCAAAGTAGACAAAATAAGCAGTACTTTTAGGCAATGGTTCCACCTCTCAGTATTAATGAGATATACAGCTCTGTTTCTGAATCATTCTTATTGTCAGGAAATAATGTCACAGACTGGCATTCATAAAAGTGTGAAAGGCTATACTTAGTTATAAATATATCTGACTTAACTTAAATATAATTCTATTTCAAGTACTCCTCAAGATCTCGTTTGAACTAGAACACCAAATTCTACCAAGGTTTCAGAAAGAAAACACAGCATAAAAACCTTAAAACTTAACATGGGGTAATGCA
This sequence comes from Pardalotus punctatus, assembly GCA_013400915.1. Lineage (NCBI taxonomy): Eukaryota > Metazoa > Chordata > Aves > Passeriformes > Pardalotidae > Pardalotus > Pardalotus punctatus. The sequence goes on from VZTX01025414.1 coordinate 51,736, forward strand.
AGATAACCTAAGGAAACACAGCATAACATGACATGACATGACATAACATAACATAACATAACATAACATAACATAACATAACATAACATAACATAACCACACCATAACATAAATATAGCATATAATAATGTAGAGCAAACTCTGTCTTTTCCATCAGGGAACAGTATTTTCCAGAGTTAAAAATTCTCTTCAGTCCAAATGAAAGGAGAATTTTATACCAACCATTATGAAGCAAGGACATAGAGTGAATAGCAGTGCTGTAGAATAGCTAACTTTAGCTCTAACAATGGCCTTTGAGTCATCTACTCAGGTACTTTTTGTGACTTGATGTTATTAAAGTTTTTGTATCAGTCTCTTCTTAAAGTTTTGAAAGGCCCAGACACTCAGAGGCTTCCTAACAGAGGCAATGAAGGTACTTGTTTAAAATTTCTTACTCTTAAAAAGTAATAAAAAAATTAAAAAATCACCAACACCTTAAAAAAATTAACTTATTTTTGGTTAGGGATCCTAATCATAAGTAAGAATCAAGTGTTTCTTTTATCACCGTTGCTATTGTCCATACCTAGCATTCTCAATGGTCAAGTGCCACATGTGCAATTCCTGAAGTTAAAAGATCCATTTCTTTATACCTCCTTGCCCTTTGACAAGTCAGTAATTCATGCTGGCCAGCACAATGGTGCTTGAATTTTCCAATTGGAAATGCCCATTTTGACTGTTCAGCAATGTCTATTTCTTCCCTAATTTCAGAAGATCTGAGCAATAATTCATAGAGAAATGGAGTATTATGGGTGCTCAATGTCTAAGGTACAGGTCAAAACCTCAGACTTGATTACAGCCAACATTGTGGCCACTGCCTTCACTGTATGTCATGTGGGTCAGCAACTAAATGCATATATTGGCATGCTTTAAGAGAGTAGAATAAAAGAGTAAAAAGCCCATAATGATGGTAATAAGTAATAAATAGTATATTACTTAGCAATATATATATGTCAAACAATATACTCAACTCCTATTTATTTAGCAAGGATACTGGGTAAAGAAGCCCATACAAAGAGATCAGCAAAAGAATGAACCGCAAGCAAAACTCTAATATATAATTAGATTTTGGATGATAGTAGACAGCACAAATTACAAACTTCAGTTCAGATAATAATTCCAATAAGTACTTTCATTCACGCTTTAGCACCAGCTATAACACATAATAGTTTTGTGTTCTTGGGAGGTGGAGTTTGTTACTTCATATACAATCTCAGGTAAGAATATGGAGGTGGACAATAGCAGAGTAAGTGACATGTTGATCTAATAATCTATGTATATTTTTGACAGATATGTATGTAATATGTTACATTGTTTCATTTTTTAATTAACTTGGATCTTTGTGGGTTTTGAAAAAAATAAAGGGATTTTTACTTTAAGCTTAATTTTTTCTTTACCTTATATTTTTATTTTCACATATAACATGGAAAATTCAATAAAACATAGTGTCAGAGATTATCTAAGTGGGTAAGAAACTCCGTGGTCTGTAATCAATAATGATGTCTTTCTTTTTACACTATTATATCTCAAAGCCCTTTAAAACACATGGCTAGATTAAACTAACCTCCTACAGGTTAGAAAACAAAAGCACAAGTTGGAAGGAGAAGATCCCCCCCTTCCAAGAACCAAGCAATGTGCTGTCACCACAGCAACACTGTCTCTCAGTGAAGTCCTGTTTGGTTTTGTTACAGGTAATGACAGGTAATATTCTTAGATAGGAGCATATTTTGAATCTTTCTCATGAAAAGAAGAGTTTATTCATTTGCTTCATAGTCTTCATTTCAAACTCCAGAGTCTGAGTCACTGGGATGTTTTACGGTACATCCTTGTTTGGTTGATAGGATTCTTCGTCCTGCATTTTTGATAGATTTTTAATTGAATTTGGCACTGTTGTGGCAATGCCTCAGGTTTGTAAAGTTTTAGTCTATCTGCTGCATGTTTTTTTGGTTATTTTCTTAATTTTAACACCTGAGATTTGAGGCCTTCAATTTTTCATTAGATTAGGCAAAACCAATATGGATTTGCTTTTTTAGAGCATCTCATGTGACTTGGACAGCAAGACCTGGACCAGATGGAGAGCTGGACAGGGAGGAATCTAATGAAGCTCTGCAAAGGCAAGTGCAGGTCCTGCAATCGGGGAAGAATAACCCCAGGCACCAGCACAGGCTGGAAAGCAGCTCTGGGAAGAAGGATTAGTGGGTGTTCTGGTGGACACCAGGCTGTTCATAAGTCAGCAATGAGCCCTTATGGCCAGGAAGGTCAGTGGGATGCTGGGGTGCATTTGTAAAAGTAAGACCAGCATGTGAAGGGAAGTTATCCTGCCTCTTCTCTCTGTGCTGGTGAATCACAGCTGGACAGGTGTGTCCAGTCTTGGGATCCCTGATTCAACAGAGACCAGGACCCACTGGAGTGGGTCTAAAAGGAAGCTGCAAGATGATAAAGGATCTGAAATATCTCTCTGCAAGGAAAGGCTAAGGAGCCTCAAGGAGAGACAGCTGAGAGGGGACTTCATCAGTGTGTGCAAGTATTTGAACAGGGGGTGTCTAAATGATGGGGCCAGACTCCAGGAAAAGGGACAATGGGAAGAAACTGAAACACAGAAAATCCCATCTGACTGTGAAGAACTTCTTTACTGTGAGGGTGGTAAGATGCTGGAACAGGCTGTCCAGAGAGGTTGTGGAGCCATCTCTGGAGATATTCAAAATCCAGCTGGACACGATCCTGCGCAATCAGCTCTCAGTCAAGCTGCCTTAGGATTGGACAAATTGATCTCCAAAAGTTCCTTTCATCCCTAACCATTCTGCGATTTTATGACTTGCAATAAATACTGAAACAAATAGTGAAATCTTTTACAACGTTAAATCCGAACTGGAGATTGGGCCTGAATAACTCAGAAGCAGAAGAGCAGAAAGCTTTCTGCAGAAATCTGCCTGTGTTTTTCTGAAGCATACAGAGAAAAATAAGGGTCCTGCCTCAGAAAATATCTGACAGAAAGTTTAAAGCATTTGGTAACAGGCCAATAGATTACACAGAAGAAAAAGACTGTTTCCCTGTTTTATGCATGCCATCCAAAAAGCATAGGTATTAAAATACCTTAACATTTCTATGTTGGTGAGGAATAAATAGTGAGCAACTATAATTAATAACTATTAAAGTTGTTTGACTGATCATATTTTCTGGCTTGCAAAATCTTTTATGTGCAGGTGTGTGCATTAATGGAATCCATTAAATTCATATATTTCAACAGATAGTAATTTACGATCTTTTATAAGATCTGTCATGAAACACAGTCAGAGATATAGGATTGTCTCAGTGCATTACATAGCAAATTGTACTCCCCTTTCCTCTGAAATGACTTGACTTTAGAGACTAAATATGAATGTCAATACATTGGACAGCCACATTAGGTATACTTTTTGCTCTACCATCGCCTGGGAATATGTGGAATAAACCTTTTATCACTGGCAAAGCTGACAACAAGAATGAACAGTATTCAAAGTGGCTGGAGGTAAAATGTGTGGGAGTTCTATCTATTTCACTTCATACATAAAAAGAGAAAGAGATTGAGTGTGTAACCCTCATTTATGAATTGTAATGGCTCTCCTATGAGTTGCTAACTATTCTTTTTGATTTTTGTTATTTCATTTTTTCCTTCTGGTACATTCATAGAGCCTAAGAAGATGGAGACACAAGCCATTGTTTTAACACTCCACATCAAATTCAGAGACCTCTTCATCCCTGAATATGTATGAGAATCACTCATTAATGTCAATAATAAAGGTTCTTTTTTTGTCCCAGAGAAACACAAGCTGTAAGTATATGAAGTGAAAAAGGGAAATAAGGACTGATTAGAACAGAAAACAGAAAGAAAAAAGTCTTATGCCCAGATTTAATGAGTTAGTGGAGGATTATAGGTAAACTATATCAGCTCTTAAAACACTACTGACAAATCTCTAAGGGAGGCTTTTGTCCTTCTTGTCTATTTAATAGCACATTGAGATTATCATAATTAAGTATAGACAGTCAACTTATTAAATGGATTAGTATCTGCTGTATATACAATCTTCCTATAGTTATCTAATTATACATTTATTAAGGAGGAGCCATAATACTATCACATAAAAATTGAACTTTCGCATTTATTTAATGAATGAATTCACAGTCTAGAAAACTCTGCCATGCTTCAGTTGCTAAATATGACAGGTCATTAGCCTTTGAAAATCCCAACTCTCTGGAGTTTGTATCCATCCTCATAAATGTGGACCAACAAGCTAAAACCCAGAAGAAAACAGAAAACTTCATGGTCACTGCTGTCTCCTGCTGATTTCTAGATACCTGAGACCCATTTTTTCTGTAGGATGTTTGTCTACAGCTTAATGTCACAGAATCATTAGTAGTAGGTGACCCTATTACTTTGCTTTTGAAGGAAAATGAAGAGGTAGATGTGATTGAACAGAAGAGAAAATTGCATTGAAGTGGATTAAGGTAATTTGGTGGAAGGGACAGAGGAGTAAGACAAAACAGCTCAAAAATACAGACATAAAAGTAATGTATGAGAAGGTAAAAGTGTTGTCCTTCCCCTTTATAGATGGTTATGGAGGACAGAAAGAAAGAAAGAAAGAGAGAAAGAAAGAGAGAAAGAAAGAGAGAAAGAAAGAAAGAAAGAAAGAAAGAAAGAAAGAAAGAAAGAAAGAAAGAAAGAAAGAAAGAAAGAAAGAAAGAAAGAAAAGAAAAGAAAGAAAGAAAAGAAAGAAAGAGCGAGCTATGTAAGGTGTACAATATTTGATACATTTCAGAGCAAAGTAAACAAAATGGTCAAAGAGTTGTAGGCAATGAGTCATGAGGAGAGATGAGAGGGAATAAGTCTGCATTGCTTGACTAACAGGGACACTTTCTTCAAGAATACAGAACTGGGTTCTTTAATTCATATGTCTAGATTTCTAAGGACATACACTGAAAGGCATCTTCTGAGATGCTTTCAGGATAAGTTACAAAAACAAACATTTAATTGAAATGATCACCCTAACTTAGAAAAGTGCAGTGTTATGCAACAAGCAGTTATGGGACAAGAAGAAGATCTCCTTAGTACAGTGTACAGTGGGACTGTGAAAAAAATCCAAGGGCATCATGAAAGCTCCTGGCTTGGCTAACAAATGTAAACAGAAGTGGAGATTTTCGTAACGTCAGTAATTATTCAGAAGACACAGATCATTATCCTGAGGAAGAAGATGTCACTTGCACAAGTTTTTTACAACTAGAACGCATGATGGTATCCCCTTTTTTTTTTTTTTTTCTTACGGAGATAATATGAAGGGGGCGACAGGCCAAAGGAGCATGAACATTTTAAGATAATACATTTCATCAGTCCCATCAAGATAGTACATTTCATCCGGTATAGCTCTTTACAGATGTGTGTCTTTATGCCCATACATGCACATATATAAACAACATTATCAGAGAACTGAGGTGGGGTTTTGGGATTCAGGAAATCGCCCTTCATCCACAGTTTTGCAGCAAGAAAAGCTGCTGCTACAGCTGGAACCAAGAAAGGGTTCAAAAATTGCTTTCCAACAAAAAAGCACAAGATGTATGCTTGTGCAAGCCACAGATTGCTCTCCTTTTGAGATTCATACGGACATATTTGGGGGGAAAACATTTATTGGTGTGCCTGATTGAGATAAGTGACAGAAGGAAATCAAGAGCAAAGTGTGTGAGAGACAAGCCCCCATGTTTCCACCCTTCCACTTCCTTGTATATCACAAGTGTCTAGGATTTTGAGAGATGCCTTAGGTAAGAAACTTAGTCTTCAGGGTTAACAGTGAGGAGTTGGGAAGAGCTGTAATTGTGAAAATAAGAATGAAGGGCAGTTGTAACTTCGGACTGACGTTGAGAGCTGCCTTAAAAGAAGCTTGATAAGGTCAAACTAATAAACTTGGGAGTTGCTCAAGGGGAAACCAAAGTCTGGATCTGTGAGACACTTTGACAGATAATTAGCATAAAACAGGGTGAGTACCCCACCACAGAGAAAGTAAAACCACAATCACAAATAAAACTGAACCTAAATAAGTCAAAATGGTGGACCAAATATGTTCCTTGGTCATCAAGGGCATCCACAAAAATTACCAAGGACAAAATTTGGTCCAAATGTCTTAAATGATGGGAGAGTCAACTCAACACTCTATGAGTTAATGACAATGAAATACATAAATCTAGCCATAGCGGCTAGATTTTGTCTTCTTTGTAAGGTCTGAGAGACATTGCTAAGTGACACATGTAATACGCCCGAAATCCATTCGTTTGTGTGGTTCATTGTGGGTTAGCTTATCCGGCCATATGGGTTTCTGGTAATTTCAGTGCCTTTATGTGGACCTGTCCACTGCATGATTCACTGATGGCAGGTCATTTCATACAAGCTGACATCCAACAGATCATAAAATCGTATAATGGTTTGGGTTGAAAGGGACCTTAAATATCATTTGGTTTCAATTTTGTTCCATGGGCAGGGACACCTTCCACTATCCCAGGTTACTCTAAGCTCTGTTCAGGCTGACCTTGGACACTTCCAGGGATGGAGCAGCCACAGCTTCTCTGGCCCAGTGTCTCCTCACCCTCACAGGGAAGAATTTCTTCCCGACACCTAATGTAAACCACCTCTCTTTGAGCATCAGGTCAGGATAATATAAATATACTCTCTTTCTTTATCAATGGCTGGTACTGACTTACTGCTTTCAATCAAATTCTTTATGCAGTGTCCTGCTGACAGGCCTCATCCTTTCTTTCTCTCTTTTTTTTTTTTTCCTGGATATATTTGTCAGCTGTCAGACCTTATATCTTTACCTCCTCTGGACTCTCCAAGGTCTATTTTCTCTATTCAGTCTTCTGAATCTCTAGAATATCGTCTCCAGAAATGGGTGTTTAGAAGGCATAAGCTAAAGTGCAAGGAGCAGATACTGTCACGCTTTTCAGTCCACTTCACTTTGAAGATGGCCTGTAACACAAAATATTTTTGTTTTCCAAACTCTTTGATTAATGCACTGGTGTTCAGTGATGTTTATGACATAAAATTTTGCCTACATAATCACCTCTAGCACATATGTGGCCTAAATTTACCTCTGTCAGAATTTCTTTTGTAAATTAAAGGCTATTCAAACCCTGAATGAGACACAGAGGAGCTCCTTCTTCACCTAATCTGTTAAATGTTTCATGTCTCTTTGTCTTGACATTGATAATAATGAGTGTCCTTTCCTGAATCAGGACACCAATATTGCTGTTTATGAAATGAGTATCACTTTCACAAAGAAATCTTACATCTCTCTGAAAACGTGACAATAGATTACATTGATCATTTCCCTTCCCCCACCCACCCCTCAACAATGAAATCTTAATTATGCAACTGCTAGAGCATAAACAATCAGGATTTGAATCATACAAGTAAGCTTGTTAATTGAGTCCTTCAGTGAGGTGGTATTTGGGGGGGGCGGGGGGTGTTTTCTTTTCCTTTTTTTTTGTCTGGTTAGCATTTTTAGCAGGAACTGGAACTTAATTTTCTCCTGTATTCTTTTTCAGGCTTTTGAATTTCACCTCTTTTATAATCATCTGTAAATATATCGGTACATTTCAAAACAACATTCAGCTTTTGAAAACTTATGGAGCCAAACAAAACAAGTTGTTGTCTACTACTGTTGTAGTAGACAGGTTTTGAAGAAGTCATGCCTTATTCAAAATCCTTGAGGCCCACGCACTAGTTGAAAGAATTTTAATGGAAACATAAGAATGACAATGCAATACTACACCAAAACTTCATTTTAGTATCCATTCCAATAAAATTAGCTATGACAGGAATACAAGAACCAAATCTGCATATAACATAACTTCCCTGGCATATCCTGCACATTTCAACAAGCTGTATATCAACATTTTCCTGAGAAGGAGATGTTCTTTTTTTTTTTTCTTGGAGGTATACAACTTGAGGCTTCATTGCCCATCATCCTGTGCAAAGTGAAAGAAAAATTTCATTTTAATCAGGCTGCATTTTGCATGAATGCAAATTACAACCTCAGAGGTAAGGAGATGACAAAAGAGTCACTCAGTCTGAACATGCTTGTCCCTATGATTACACCTCTGCTAAGCATATAGAATCATGGAATCATTAAGGTTGGAAAAGAGCTCTAAGATCAACTCTAACCATTAACCCAGCATCATTAATTTACCATTAAACAGTATCCTCAAGTATTGCATTTACTTGTTTTTTTAGCACTTCAGGGGATGGCAATTCCAACATTTCCATGGGTAGCCTGTTCCAGAGCCTGTCCACCCTTTCAGTGGAAAAAAAATCCTAATATCCAACCTGAACCTCCTCTGTCACAGCCTGAGGCTATGTCCTCTTGTCCTGTCCCTTGTTCCCTGGGAGAAGAGCCTGATCCCCACCTGGCTGCCCCTTCCTGTCAGGGAGTTATGCACAGCCAGAAGGTCCCCCCTGAGCCTCCTTTTCTCCAAGCTGAGTTTCCCCAGCTCCCTCAGCTCCTCCTCATCAGATTTGTGCTCCAGAACCTCCCCCTGCTCCATTAACCTTCTCTTGATGTGTTCCAGCACCTCCATGTGTTTCTTGTCATGAGGGGCCCAAAATTGAAAACCATGCTCAAGGTACAGTCTTGTCAGTGCCAAATATGTCCTACAGTTTTGTCTTGGACAAAATTTTGAAGGGATAGGGAGTGTATAGTAGGTTTTGTTCTTGTTTTTGTTTTTTGTTTTTGTTTTTTGTTTGTTTGTTTGTTTTTTACCTTTAAATGCAAAATGCAGTTTAAGATCTTTGCAAAACTCTAGCAAGAATTTCCTGTGTGCAAGCCAGAGACAATATTTGTAATACTTCTGTTTATCTGTGTGTCTCCCAGCAGACATGTGTGTAAGTCTGCTTCTGTGCAAATATCTTTGTGTATATCAGTCCGTTTCTCTTCCTGCTGCCTCTCTCTCTTTTGTTATGTATGTGCTATCTCCTTCCCAAATCCCTTATGCTTATGTTCCAGACGCATTTATTTATGTTCCCTCGCTAATTGAAAATCTCATATTTGAAGTTATTATTCTGATTGATGTCTGTCATTTTGATCAAGCAGTTGCTCACAGATGCTTTGTTAGAACAATTTTGCTTGTTAGTTTATCACCATCCATCTCCCTGCTGACCTTCTGTGATGTTAGGTAGCAAAACCATTAAATATCTCCTGCAAACAGAGAGGCAATTGGCCATCATCTCATGGGTACCTGACTGTAGCTACAGCAGCAAAGCCCTGGACATTCAGCTATGTAGGCAGGTTCTATCTCTGACTGTAATGGGGACTTCTTCCCAGATGGCGGAACAGAGGAAATTGCTTGTCGTAATATGGTAACGTGTTATTGTTCTTCCTTACAGCTACATGTTTCGGACATTTAAGTAGGTGGCTGTGTATTCCACCAGGTTTTTTCTCAATAACTGCAAGTTCATGTCCTCTATCCAACACAAACTTTTATGCCTTATGAGAAAATAAATTTAATAAAAACAGCAGAAAAATTAAAACAGTTAGAATTAAGTCCACTAGAATCTCAGATTCTCATTTTCAAAGTTCTGATTTTCAAAGCTGCTGCACTGCAAACTCATGAGTATTTCTGACAGAGAAGTTCCCTTGATATCTAAAGTTCTTCTCTGAGCATGCCAAGAACTCTGGTCTTGACAGAGCGAGATATCTATTTTATGTTTAAATCCTCCTGAGATTCACAAAACATGCATGTCTCTGCCTGTCTTGTGTGAAGGACTTGCTCCCAGAGTCATACATTGATATGTATTAAGTATTTATTGGAGCAGGGACCAGAACCCATGTGTTCATCTCCCACATGACTACCCAACCCAACAGACAAAAGAATCTTGCTTATTCATTCTTTCTGTCTGGCTTGATGAATATTTCATTTTATCTTGCAAAGTGGAATAACTTCAAGAAAGAAGCTCAAAAAATATGTACCCAAGGATACCCAATAACACAATAGTTAGAATTATCTCCCAGGAAAGAGGACACATGAATTCAAGGCCCCAAGCCAAAAAGGTGAAACAGTCCTTCTCCTTCCACTGCTGTGTTGTAAATGAAAACATTATTACCCACCACATATTGCTCTGCAGATCAGTCTTATGGATATGTTTCAAGAACACTCTGAGACTCTATCAGGAATTTGTGGGCTGAGTATATTATGGAAATGTTGTTTTAAAGACTTGAAGGTCATTTATACAGCAACCAGCACTATTCCATACAAAATGGCCTTTAGACAAAATGGTTAATATCATGAAGAGCAGATTGAAGCCAGCTCTTTTTTTCTTCCTGAGTTTAAAGCCCATTCTTCTGAGTGAGTCTTTTCCCCCACAAAGGAATCCACAAAACTGGTGTTCGGGCTTACTTGTTCTTAGTAAGATTGGCTTGAATCCTTGCAGCAGGAAGGAAGTAAATTTGAGTCTCACAGTCTTCTGATCATCTTTCAGTTTCTCTGCAGGTCATGTATCTACTTCATTCACCTTTCATTTATGAAGCACATACTGTTAGGAGTGGATTGTGGCTCTAAATCCTAAATGAGGGGTAGAAGTCCCCTGTAACCATAAGGAAAGTCCCTTAGACCTTCAGAAGTACAAGTTCCATCTTCCTCTCTATTTTAAGTGGTCACTTTTGGTCAGAAATATGTGTATTAACTTTAGGGTAGTTCTCTTCATCTTGCTGCTGCTGTGGGTCTGATTATGGAGGTTATTTAGTTCACAGTCACAACGGAAACCCTGAGAGATGAAAATATAGGAAAAAGGTTAAAGGAAATAGCAAATGGGAACATAATGGAAAAAGTGAAGACATTAAAAATGAAAGATTCTTCTGAGAATACTGTTCAAAATACTTCTTCACTGGTTTATAACATTTAGTTGGATGTTAATAAAGACACCAGATGTAATGTATTTGTAGTAAAAATTTTAAGGTTTTTAGTTTAATTATGCACTACAAGGTAGAAACATACCTCTCAGTTTCCAGGGTTTTTATGTTTTCTTGAAAACAAAAGCTTCCTGGAAATGCTGGGAAAGAAACCTTCCTTACATGGTTTTTTGTTCTTCTCATCTACATTGCACTTAGTAACATACAAAGAGATATTCAACTTGACTCATGTTTTTGCATCTAGAATTTTGCTTTTTAAAAAGTAGGAATAGTAATTAAAAAAAAGGTAGGGCAGCTCTGAAACAGGTAAGACAAGTATACATTGTTTAGAATATTATCTTTTTGGTTGATTGTGTTTTGTTTGGGTGTTGATTTAGTTTAATATTGGTCAAGATTCAATCTAAGGCATATTTCAAGATGTTGTAGAGCCCCACGCCTACTTTTTACGACATATACTTTTCATTATGGGCTCCTGGATATCCTATGAAATTTTTTATAATTGTGTACTGCTAAAGACATCAGAGATATGCTAAGGTATTGCAGTGTGGCTATACTGGAGATAACTTTTGGTGGTAGTAACCATAATATCCAATAATTGTGTAACCTTCACAATCAGGGGAGAAGAATTTTGTGGCCTTAAAAACCCTGAAAGATTAAATTCTAGGTTGGATTTACCCCTTGCACACAATGAACTTGACTTGCCTTTAGAATGTATGCCTTTGACATTGAAAACAGAAAACATGTAAAATGACAATCAGATAAGCCTACCGGCAAAATAAATCTGTAGTATTTTTTCTTCTACAACCTTGTATTTGCAATTGTGACATGATTTATCCTGTCTAAACCTATAAGTAATAAGATTCAAATAATATTCTATACATAAATTAGTGTGGAATCAAATAAGTATTTATAATATTTGCTCTTGTTTTTAACAGGAAACCGACACTTTGAGTGATAAATTCCAAATGTCCTTCTTATTTCTTTTTATTATTTTTCATGGTAGTTACAGAGAGAGCTTTTAAGCCAGTCACAGGAAAGTATATGATTTCCATCCCCCTTTTAAATACTCTATAAAGAACTCTATCGTTCATAATAGCTTTGTTTACTGCGTAGTACAGCATGTTCTAATTATCACCTCTGCCTCACTAACCATACGGTTTATATTCTCATACTCATCAGTTATTTTTATGCCCCCTGCAGAAATGAAGAGAACATTAATAAGAATAATTTTTTCCGGATATCATTTTGGGTAAAATTATGAGAAAGAATGTACCAAAGCACAGAGACTCAGCCTTGTTTGCAAGTCTCCCAGGAATAATTGAATAATTTGCCTTTTCTTACTCCTTTTCCTCTCTTTTCCCCCTTCCTTCCTTCCTTCCTTCCTTCCTTCCTTCCTTCCTTCCTTCCGCACCCTTTCTTCCACAGCCTTCCTTCCCTCCTTCCCTCCACTGCCAGTCCATTTTATTTAGATAGTTAGAAGTACAAAATGTATTAATATTTATGTATGGATATATTTCCTATGAATAACCTGTCTGCAAGTACACGACAAATTCAGTTCTCTTCAGTGCTCTTACTCTCATTGTAAGGTATAATTGACCTTCATCAGACATCAGTGGTATTACATGTTCCAGTGTTCAAGTGTACCAACACTGCCCTAGGTAAAGTTATTTAATTCCCTGGTTCCAAAGGTGGCAAAAGATGGAGTTAAGTTCTAATAAATAATTGACAATGAAGAAAGGAAGAAAGGGGAAAAAAAAGGAAAAAAAAAAAAAGTTATATTATGACCTTTTTTGTTAGTACTTATATCCGCCTTGCATTTTACTTAGGAAATCAAATGGACGATATTTATCAGCTTGTCTGCATTACTCTTGTTATACTAAACACACAATTAGCTCAGGTACTTGCCCCAGTAATCTGGGTGTCTTTGCAATAGTTGCCGATATTCTTTCCATGTCTAATATCAAAGACATGTAACCTTGTTACACCTTCACACAAACATCCATCCATGGTACTGGCATTACACTATTCCCATTCCAGGCAGATGCTTTTTCATATTTCCTGGTAAGAAAAACATACCTCCAAGAAGACTGACTTATGTGCCCTTTTTCCGTTAGGCTTGTTGATATACCTGTCTGAAAACTCTGGAAAAGAAAGTTCACCAGATCAAGAAAATATATACCATGTTTAAATAAAACAAAACAACTTGAAGCAAGCAGGAAAAAAGTGATTCCAAGTCTGTACAGTATTATTCATTTGTAGGTAACAGACATATGGAAAACTACAAGATTAACACCATAAACCTACCAAAAAACCAAAAAAAAAAAACTACAACAACTCAAGTTTGCTGATGGTACGCTCATTATGCTCATTAACAGAGAATAGACTGGTTTCCACATTAGCAGATTTTGGGTAATTTCAAGCAATCTTCTTTTTCTTCATAGAGGAAGCCATTGAATTCCACCAACTACTTATTTTAAGACCATTTAGAAAAATAGATTTGTCATAAATTGATCAAATTAAAAATTATTCCCAAGTCTTAAATGAATAAGAATGTTGGGTTTTTTTAATATTTTAAGCTTTTTGGTCTCTTTTATGCAGTTTAAAGTTTTAAGAATATTGATGTAGTTTCTCATCTTTAATAGAGATGTCTCCTGTTATAATCTTTTCCACGTGTCCGTTTATGAGATAGGATCACAAAACTTCCTATGTTTCTTCTTTGAAAGTTAATAACATAATTTTAAAATCATTACTAGGAACTCATTTTAAGTTTTTGGGTTTTTGGGTTTTTTTTTTTTAATCAACTCCATAGGACTAAGCATAGAAATGAAATCAGTATTACTGCCTCACTGTGTTTTCTAAACATCTCAAAAGTATTTTTTTTTTCCCTTGGACTTTCCCTGTGCACCTGCATAGCCTTGTCAGCTCTTTTCAAAAACACCTCCATTACTGAATTTTGGTGGAAATGGGAGTCCTTTATTATTTCTTCTGCCAGAACAATGATTTTGTTATGCATGCACGGCCACCCAAGTAGAAAATGCCCAGCCTTTCCAGACTGACCTAGATGCATGTATGGCAGTTCTGCTCAAAAGGCCCCTCAGATGTGTGCTGGTAGCATGGTACTCAACCCAGAGACCAGTATATTTAGGGCCAAAAAAACATGGAAAAAAGAGGAATAGTTGCTGTGTGACTTTTCTTCATTGAATGTGACTTTTTGTAGAGCTGCAGTCTTTCTTGCACATGAGGAAAACAAAATAATCAGGTGAACAGTCACTCTGTAATTGCTGGCAGCATTCGGCAGTTCAACTACATATTGACTTCGTTGTTCAGCCCCATATTCTTCAGGACAGACCAAATTCTGTCATCTTAATGCTAAAAATGAACTAACTGAGAGATACACTGTCTATCCCTTGCTTTTCTGTTAAACCCTTTTGTGATGAAAAATCCTGCAGGGTGGTTTTGTTGTTTTTTGTTTTTTTTCCCCAACATTGTAAATGCTAAGGCCAGTAAATTAATAATTACCCTCATCACATAAACAATGCACATGTAAAGAAAGCTCGGACATGAGAAATTAATTCTCCAGCTGAGAGATGCAGTCTCACAATACAGAGCCAATTGTCATAGTTGTTGCTCACACAAAATAAAGTCTCCAGTCCTCTAGTCCCACTGATTTTCATGTGCCAGAAATGATAGTAAATTGATGCACAAGGACATAATGATTAAAAAAATCAGGCACAAAATAGCCTTTGATATTAACAGCTTCCTTTCATCAACTCTGAAAACTGCCCAACAAAAATACAGTTAATTGGATCTGAAAATAAAAGTATCCCTACATCTTCCTCATTTTCTCAAAATACAAAAGTGAAAAAGGATTCTTTCATTAAATTTTGCAAATAAATTTAAATCATTTTGCTGGAGCAAAAACGATGACACAGCTAACAAAAAAATCTCAAAAGACAGTACTGAAATCAAAATCAAAAGTGAAAATGAGTAAAAAAATGCAGCTATATTTATAGTGAGAAAGCAGGCAAAGCATTTATTTAGTATATAAAAATCTTCATATCATCCTTCCAATCACTCTGTCTGTATGCAAAACCAGTCATATATAATGAGTTTTATTTTCTTCTGTAGAAAAAAATTTAGTTGTTGAGGACTTTTTTCTTCCTAACTAGCTGTCAGCTGTTACTGTCAGCAGTGATTAAACACAAGCAGGAGTTGTGATTCATCAACAGCAGATAGAATCATCACGGATGTAAAGTATTCTTTATTCCAAGGTCAGATCGTGTATGAAGCTAGGACAACTTTATGCACCAGTCCCAGTGTCTGGTTTATTTATGGTAATTCATTTACTGTCATATCATTACAGAACAAGGGGAAAATTTATATGCAATTGTAGAAATATGTTCAGAAAACATGGGGAGGATGAAGTACGTGCTCATGTATACGTGTCTGTTTTATGAACAATATGATATGCTGGATCTATCACTATGCACATACATTCTAGTGTGAAAATTAATGCTTTGTATCTATAGAGAACCTGATGTATTTAAAGGTCTTAGAACAGCTTAAAAGCATTACAGCATCGTCTCCTAGCTGTTGCTTTGGCATGTTTCTTAACCAGCAAACTCCTCAGGAAGTTACTTACCAACTCTTTGTACACTACCTAAAACAACAGGACTCTTACCAGGATCAGCAGCTCTGGATATTTTTAATACCTATTTAATAGTAATAATTAGAGATGGGTAAAATTAAATAAAAAGAGATTAAGTGATTTGTTGGACTATGCACAGCAAGAAAATAACTAAGTAGGGAGTGTGCCCTGGGATTCTGTGTTCTTAATCCTGTGTCTTATGTAGCAAATTTGTAATTCCAGAGAAGTTGAGAATTGTGCTTGACAAGCCTGATAGTCTTCTCTGACAAAATAACCTGCTCAGCCAATGTGGGGTGAGCAGCGGACATTGTGTACTGAGATTTCTCCAAGGCTCTCCGTGTGGTTTCCCACAAATTCTTCCTGGAGAAACTGGTGTTGGAAAAGAGGGGCCTGTGTGGTGGGTGGGGAACTCGCAGAGAGGTTACACCCAGAGGCTGGTGGTAAAACAGCTCCTTTTCAAACTGGGCCCCCCCAGGGCATCGATATGGGCCCAGCACAGCTCAATAGCCTCACAAGTGACATGGAAGATGAGGATAGAATATACCCTGGTGGAGTTTGCCAATGACATAACAATGAGTAGGGAAGTCGACACTTTGAAAGGGAGAGTCTGCCTGCAGGATGACCTGGGTAGGCTGGAAGAGGGTACTGACAAAAGCCTTATGAAGTTTGACAAGGTCTTGCACATGACAAAACATAATCCCTGAGTGTAGCACAAACTGGAATGTCAGGCTGGGAAGAAGCTCTATGGCAAGGGGACTGTGTGTCCTGGTGAACAAGATAAGTAAGAGTGAACAGTGTGCTGCTGCACAGAGAAAAACTGTGAGGATGCTAAGCTGAGCCACCAGCAGCCATAAAGGAGTCATTGTCCCACACTATCCAGTGTTTTTCAAGCCACCTTTGGAATTCTGTGTTCAGTTTCCATCTCCACTATAGAAGAAGTATGTGGACAGACTGGAGAGGGTCCAGAGAAGTGGAACAAAGATGAACAGAGATCTGGGTAGGCTTCCACCTGAGGAAAGGCTGAGAGTGGGGTTTGTTCAGACCTGGGAAAAGAAGGCTTAAGAGAGAGCTTATCACCATGTTCCAGGGTTTAAAGGGTACCTACAGAGAAGAAGGAGACTCTATTTCACAAGGACTCACATGGATAATATAAGTGGTAATAGGTAAAGCTGATCCTGGGAAAATTCCAACTGGACACAAGAGGTAAGCTTTTCACAATGAGAACAATTATCCATTGAAATGATTTCCCCAGGGAAGTTGTGGATTCGCCAGCTTTGGACACTTTTAAGATTCAGTTGAACAGGGAGTTGGGGCATCTTGTCTAGGCCGTGCTTTTGCCAAGAAAGTTTGGCCAAGATGACCTTTCAAGTCCCCTCCAACCTGATATTCCGTGACTCTATTTACATTTTAAGAACAGGCACCATAAAAAGAGGATGAGACTTTGTCAGTCATTGTTTTCTCTTCCAAAGAACCAAGGTTTTCTCACTGGATGCATACAACAGCTAGATACAAAAGTTTACAACAGAGAGGGTCATTTTATGTATAATTCATGTGAATAAAAAAAGGGGGTGTCTTCAGAGAAAATTTTATTAATCAAATATTTAATTAATCTTTAATCAGGAGTGACTAGAGGAAATATAAGTGAGCCTTAACTATTCATTTTAACAACCAAACAAACAACAACCAAACAAAAAAATCTGTGATTAAACCTCCACCCCACTAAAAAATAACCACAAAACAAAACAAAAAGCCCTGACAACCCAAAGAAGTCATAAAAATGCTGGCAGAGGAGTATAAAGGGAGAAAAATAACTGTAATTGAATGATGATATGTTGGATTAAGACAGCATAGTACATTTCCAGACCTCAAAGACCTTTCCAGGCTTCAACTCACAAGACTCCTCGAAGAATCTAAGTATCATTATAAGGATTTTTGGGATAATCAAACTGATAAACAGAGTGTTGTGACCATTTTAAATTATGTTGTGACTCTCAGAAGAGTCACAACAGAGTTCAGAACCTGAGGTCTTCAACACCTTTTCCAGTTATTTCAACTGGACTAAAGGGTCAAAAAAATAATTAATTCTTTAAAAAACTTGTGAATAATACATATGCTCAATTTCATTTTGTTTTGTTTTGTGTCTTTCATAGAATCTTGAAGAAACTGTTCTTGTCAGGCCTCTCCAAGTGTCTGTGGTGTAACTTAATCTGCTGAGATAAACACCTATGGGTGTTTCCTGTCATTTCCTTCACCACAGAAAAAGATGTAAATTGTCCACACGGTCCTGCTGGGAATATTGCCAAACTTCCCCCTTGACCCAGGTGAATGACATTATATGCACTAAACCATGATTCTCTGTGTGCGAAGTACAGGCTTTCTCAGACCTCCAATTATATGGTCAATATTTCCTCCTTTCATTAGACCTCCCTTTCTCATTTGTAAGCACCCTTTTTCTCTATGTTGTTTCTCTCAAATTTATTGACTTTCTAACTCCTGTCATTAAAATATTAATAATCTGTCCTGTTGCTAGAGAGTTTTCTGGTCTCCAGATATCAATCTCTTTAGACAGATTTGGCTGGATTCTTTTTCCTGCATGAGAGTTATCTCAGGGAATTTCCACTCAAACAGGCCCAAGACAAAGTGAACAACCCCTTATAGTCATTCTGGCCTCTCTGCTCCCCATGCAAAGCACAAGGATGCAGTTCACCCCCACCCCTGAAGCCAATCTGCAAAGCAAACAGGATTAATAGATAGAACGAGTCACCTATAACATTCCCTTAACACCATTCAAAAATCAGCAACATTTTGCACGATATCATTCAGCCATCCCAAGCTTGCCATAGGCTTACAATCCTGGCTTCCCGTGGAACACATCCCATTCTTCAAAGTTATCATTGCTCTTCTTCTGCATGTCATTTGACTCCAACGGAGACCAAATGACATATATCAGATCTTCAGCAGTATCCCATTGAGAGTTCTCCTGGCACTTCAGTCACTTAGGCATGATCTATGCTCTCAACAGTTAAAGATAATGACTTCAGGAATAATCTTTCATAGGTTTATATTAAATGAGACAAAAGTGCAAGCAGGGTATTAAAGTACCTTGTTATTTGCAGACTGCTTAGAGTAACCTTAAATATGGAGATGATCAAATTTCATGACCTTTATTTTTAATTTTTTCTTTTTTCTCCCTTCCTCCTCTGTGTGAAAGTCTGTCATACATTCATGCTTCATCCAGACAGGTACACAGGCATCCACAACCAGGATGTATGTGATTACATACACAAGCCTTATGTTGGGCAGTATGAGTGGATCTGTCCTTTAAACAGTGCATTGAGAACATTGCAGGTTATGTATTCAGACTGCAAAATGATCCAGTTTTCTGAGTTTCATTTGATATCTGATCTGTATTATAGTGATCTGTGCTTTCAACTCGTGCAGGTGCAACATTTTTTTGGCAAGTGAAAAGACACAGAGGCCTAGATAGTGTCTTCATGGGCCCCTGTAATTGCAGAATTAGGCCTTTCATCTTTCAGTTAGATACAGAATTATTCTCTGTTCCTTCTCCAAGCAGCAGTGACCTGCACAGTGGAACAGCCACTCTGCTGCACACCATCCCTGGCTGCATTTCTACAGTGCTAGGGTGACTTATTTACAGAAAAAAAGGCTCTGTGTGTAAATGCACGTGCATACACACAGACACATCACACAGATGGGAATGATAACCCTGTGATGAACTGCATCAGGGTGGAATTTAAGTTGTTCATTTTAGTGTTCAGAATAATCTTCAAGAGAGTTGATGTCCCATTCATAGCTCGTTTTATAGAATGATACACTAATTTGTTCTTACTTCTCCCACTCACTGTTAAATAGCCAAATGATATAATTCTGTGGGTAAAGAAAAGATGCATTTTGTGGTATGTTGCAAAATATTTGTGTTTGATGTTTGATTCATTTTAAATAGAATTTTCTGTGAAGCTGACTGTTTCAGATATTAGAAAGACTCCAGGCAAGTATAAAGGTGATTCACTCAGAAAAAGGCAATTTACCCCGTGATTTTTCACATGAAGCTCAATAAAAAAAATTAGTATTCCAAGTATAATGGAATATTCAGTGCAATGCCAGCACTGTCAACCTTTGCTGCTCCACTGCTCGAATTTTCCCACACCGTATTTACAATTTCCTCCCTCTGTGCTCAGGGAACCTCTTCATGAATACCTACAAAGCCATGTCACCACTTCTTTCAAATTCTTCTTTCACTCTATACAGCAATGGCTTGTTAGAAATACATCTGAGGCTCTTATGCAGCCAGTCACATGTGCTTGTAGAAAGGGTGAGTCTCTTCTTTATGTAACTAACTCATGTCACGTAGAATTATCTCACCTGCATATTTCTCCATCTCCTCCCTTTGCCATCCTCACTTCTAGTCTCTCATTTTACACTTAAATGATAAGCCCCCTCGGGGAAACACCATCTGGCAAGATTTAGGTCTGCCGGATGCACAGTGCTGAAGGACCCAGACCTCAAAGTTTTATGTGCAACTAAATAATAATATCAGTGACATCAAACTCTTATATACTCTGACTCCTTAAGGCTGATACTCTCGCTAGTTTAGGCTTCCCAAAACTGCTAATATGGACTGACATAACAAATTAACAACATGGGAAGTTCACACAAGGGCAATCCAGCCAAAGCCCGCCAAGTATATTAGCATTCATTTTGCAGTCTTGTCTCCAGTTTGTGCAAAGTTGATTGTTGGAGGTTACATTTTCATTAAAAATTGACAACATTTTAAATGCTAATTAAAACCATTTGTCCTTTCTCCCTCTATCTATCTTGGGGTGGGGGAAAGAGAATTTAAAGAAAAAAAAAAAGTTGAGTGGGCTGGGGGGAGAGAATAACAAAACATAAAAGAAACGTGACTTTGAACTGCAACAAATAGTGCCTCACATCTCTCCCTCCCTCCTTCTGTGCAGGACAGATAAGAGCTATGCAGATTGAGTGTCAGGACCCCAGCGGCATGAGGGAAAGCTCAGTTTCTGGAGTTCAGGATGCTCTTTGCAAGAAGAGAAGGCAAAAGGCTGTGAGTCTGGGAGGCAGTGAGAACAGAGGAGGCAGCAGAGCGGTCTTTCCCCTGGCAAGATCACTGTGAGATGTGTGTCACTTCACAGAGAAAAAAAGTAGGTAAGGATGGGGAAAATAACAGGCCAGAAAACTGGCAAAATAAATCTAAAAATAGTGTGTATTTATAGAATGTGAACTATCAATCAGAACTAATCCTCAGGCACAGGTAATATCCAAGTGGAGACTTAAAGTGATATCTAACTAGGAAATACTAACACATTGCTGTTGCAGTTAGAAACACACTAGGAAAAGAGAAGATTCCCCTTAAGGAAAAAAAAATGGGCTTTTATCATAATATTTTTTGTAATTTTATCATATTATCTTTAACACATTATTGTAATTTTAACAATACTTATAAAATTTTATATTCAAAAAGTAAACACAGATTCATAAAAGAAGCATAAAATAATTTTTATATGTTCAGTCAACCTTTCAAAACTTGATCAATGCAAAAACCTTAATTAAAAAAAAAAAGAAGAAAAGCTGTCTCCAAATAAGAAAACATAATAAATTAATAAATAAAAAGAGATACTTCTTTTCTGAGCAGTTATACTCAGGATGCTCTGGAGCAGTTGTGTAACAGTGAATTACAGGGGAACTGGCAGTTATGTGCCTGTTCTAGTTAATATAGAAACCATTGCACAATCAAGGTGTAATCTCACATGTACCCTCAGAGATGAGTGTAAATTGTTACTAGATAACAAAAATTTAAAAAATATAGTGGAATGCATACAAATGCCTACCCATTTCTACATATTTGTTCCCTTTTATTTTCTAACTAAATATAAACCGTATTTTCTTATCTGCCTATCTGTAACTAGACTTTTGCCTTTTAGTTTGGTTCCTAAATCCCTGTTTTCAGCACCTAAAATGAACTGTTTATCTGCATAACTTGAGGCAACAAGCCTGAACAAAACAATTTCAACTGCAGATTTTCTGCAAAACACAATGGTTCATTTAACTTCAAGGAAAATGTGCCAGTTTGTATTATATCAGAACACAGCCCTGCACTTTTATGGTACTCCTTACTCAAGAACTCAATATATGGATGTAAATATTTAAATTATAGTNCGTTGGATTTGCTTTCTGCTCCCTTCAAACCGTGCTGCTCCCCCTTCTCCCTGCTGATTTCTAGCACACGTCAGGGGGCCAACACCAGCTCTTTTCCCAGTTTCCTTTCCTTTCCTTTCCTTTCCTTTCCTTTCCTTTCCTTTCCTTTCCTTTCCTTTCCTTTCCTTTCCTTTTTTAAGAGCATTTAAAAAAGCAAACAAAAACTTAAACCAAATCAACCAAACAAAAAAATCCCAATCAACCAACCAAACAAAATACCTTTATCGCCCACTGGAACCTCAACCAAATTTTTATACAATCAGCCTTTTATAAACTCTACCTCTACTCTTCCCTTGGATCAAGTATTCTTTATATCTGGTGCTGAAATGCTGTAAGGTGTTCCTAGATGCTTCTAAATGCTATATTTCATACCCTAGAAGTGGCAGTTTTTCAACAGAATATTTATAAAGTGTTTCAAGATTTCTGTAGGATGCTGTATGAAATAAAAAATGTTATTATTCTGAAATCCTAGTCAGCCATGGATTTAGGATCTCAAAGCAGGAACTGAAATAAAGATGTCCTTTAGAGGGGGAAAGAGGAGAGAGGAAAGAAAAGGATTAAATTAATAATATTTCAAGGATTTTTTTATTTTAAATTAAAATGCATGATTTAGACCATATTTCAATTATCAGCTCAACATTACTCTTCAAGCAAATGACTAGAGTTAACGAGAGAGCTACTACATATTGAATACATTGATTTTCTGCTTGGCGTAAACTCTAAATAGCCGATTAGAAAGCTGTGAATCAGAAGGACTCAGTGTACCTAATATACCCAGCAATAAATTACAAGCTGAACGCCGTACAAATCTTTGAAGGAGAAATGCATTCCAAGCACATGACTATGAAACTTAAATGCATAAATGTTAATGGCAAACCTACCCTATCTACCAATTTAAGAAATAGTACATATTTTGATATGCATATCAAGATAATGCAGAAAACTATTGAGCTTAAAGGTATAAAGATGCCTCAGATTTATTTAAAGAAAAAATATTACTGTGAAATGAATACTTAGTTGAACAACTCCTAACAGGGGGGTTCACCGTGTGCTGTCTTTTTTGTCCTTCCCCACCACCATTACGTGGGCTCACCTGGTGTCATGCTTGTGCAGAACAGAACGTTCTGGTTTTGAGCACCACCTAACTGGGCCAAAGTCATCCTTGCAGTAATTTTGTCAGAGCTGAGCATGAAGGTTTGATTCAAGGTTTGTATAAACAGATGATCTAGATGAACCATACTGAACAAAAGGGGAATAGCTGCCCTTTCTTTAAAGATGGGACAGTACTTGACAGATAAAGATAAACTGGTGCTATGAAGGGTTATGTCCAAGTCCCTTCAAGCTACCCGTCTCTTTGTCACATCCTTATTCTTCTTTTAACTATCTGGCAGTCCATCTACCTTAATTAGTTGTCTATCTGTACCTCTTGGTCCTTCCTAATAGCTGTATCTGTCTATTTGTTACATCTGGTTGTGTTACATCCATCTGATCCTTGCAAAGGTGGTATCCATCCATCATACACATACAGTACTTCTGCTGTGTCAATCAAAGTCAACTTCAGCTTTCTTTTTAATGTTTAAATGGATGTCTGTTGATAATTTTTTAATTCCCTGGGACAGAATCAATTTTTTTACTTCATGTATCTGCATTACTTATCACTTATTCTGGTCCATAATCCTGACATGGAGCTCTTCTTTTACTACAATAACTGTAGTGTATTAGTAGGAGATTTCATATTAGGGACAGACTTCATCTGTCAAAACATGTGGGTTGTTCTGTGTTCTCCCTGCTTGCCTTCTACTCTATAAATATTATGAAGAAAGAGATAGAGATAAGGAAATATTTTATTTTAATATTCCACTAATTTCCAAACATTAATTTAATATTTAATAAAAACATTTTGGAAAAGCAGTATTATTTTAAGTTGTTAAAATACATTTGAAAAGGGCAGGATTTTTCTTTAGCTTTAAACCTGCCATAGTTGTTTTCCCACTAAGATTCTGTATGTTGTCTTTGTTGAAAAGAGAAGCTACTTCCAGAAGGTGATTTATATGTTATCTTGGTCACTCAAATTCTGATGAGAAGAACCCCTTTCTGAAAGTATTTTTCTTTTTTCACTGCCTATAGAGAGAAGCCAGTGAACTGGCTTAGGGCATGTAACTGCTTTCTAGGCAAGTAACTTAAGGCAGAGTAAGCCCATATCTATTGTCACAAGGCCATATAAAAATGAAAGTACCAAATGTTTCATACAAGTGTCTGGTTTAAGCTGTAGAAGTTCAAAAGCTCAAACTCTCAATGTGGATCCTAATAGAACAAAATTGCAACTTCTTTGTTCCTCCTTTTCTTCCCACTGTGAATGAATCAGAGCGTCCTCAAAAATACTGTAGGAGTCTATGGTCAGCTGTTTTGGGAAGCTTGTATTTTATGGTTTCTTTTGAGATTTCTGCATTAATGTAAAATTAAAGCTGTTTCTCAGGGATGGAAAGGTAACTAACATGTATTTGAACAATGATTGTGCTTCTTATCTTCAGAATTCTCTGCTGCCTACTGTGCAAGACTAAGATATCACTCCCTTTCAGGAAGACTTAAAATTTTAAAAAATTGTTTAAAAAAATGCAAAAAATAAAGCCTAAAAACCCAATCCTGAAAAACAACAGCCCAGAAAACCCAACCTGTGTGGAGGCTTTTGTTTGTATTCTCAGTTCGATTTTGTTAGAAAAACTCCTGGCATGTTGTGCAACACTGTTTAGGGTAATTCTCAGTATTTCTTTGACCACAAGTTACAAAGTAGCATGGCAAAGTTGGCCAGAATTAATTTGTACATTTCAATGACTTGTGAATCTTGGACTGGGGCTGAAAGAGGATATCAGGAGAGGAATCACAAAAGTATGGTCGAAATATTTGGCTAAAATGTCAGAGGCCCTCCTCTCTCCACTGCCTGGTAGGAGCCGCTAAACTCAAGCATTCATAATAAAGACATTGAGTAAAACTGGAAACTGGTGAGCCATGCAAATATTTCTGCTGGAAATATTAACTTTATTTTCCCAGTCTTGGTCTTTCCCTTCATTTATGGCTTGAACTCTGAAAGAATCAGTCTGAATCTACCTTATATGTAATGCATGTATATGGCCGATGGCGTGGGCTGGACCAGCTGACCACCAGGGCCGATCGGCAGCTCGTCAGCGAATTCTGCTAGTGTCCCTGAGTGCCAGGTTCACTGCAGTCGGGGACCGTCTCCCCCAGCCGCCAGCTGCGATTCCCTATGACGGCAGCCACGCTGTCCCCAAAAGCCGGAGTGCTGCAAAGAGAGTGTTCCCTCGTCCGGACCCCACTCAGACACGCAGTCACACGGTAGTTAGGTGCTTGGGGTCAAGGGTGAGCGACCCCAGACTCAGTTGGCACCAGGCTTTATTCTGAGGGTAACAACCAATCTTGGAACGGCACGGGGGAGGAACCAGGGAGGGACAAAGGGACAGGGACCAATCGGGAAGGAGGAAGGGAGGAAAGAGGGAGATACGAAAATACCATTATGAACTGAGGGACAGGGGGAGCCCGACCCCTCTCTGGGGCTTGAACCACCGCTACACATGTAAAAGTTTGGATCCTCTGGAACACAAAGTATACAATCAAGACTTTTTCCACCTCTTTGTTTTTCCTAGTGCAGCTTTAGAACAGCAGTAAAGTCGGGGAACAACCAGGTTAATTAGTACTCAGATTGTAAGAGATTTGTTCAGCTCATGACACAAGAAGATGCTGGCCTACTGCTGGGACAATAAAATCCTGAAAATATGATAAACTTTATTAGCTGAAACTCCCTTATGTACCACAGCTTCAGAAAAGCAGGAGAAAAGAATCAAGAGGCTAGAGCTGGCCCAGTAAAGTCTCTCCTGCCTCTGAAACTGGCAGCTCCAAATACAGACAGGGATGTAACGGGTTTATCTGGTTAAGGCACAGCCCAGCTGCAACAAGCAGACCCTCACAGATGTGTNCTAATAGTTTAAGAATGCAATCTCTGCTTAAATTTGCAGCAGGCAATGATTTTGCATTGTTCAATAATATGTGTCCAGGATAGAATTGCAGATAACCACTGATGATACAGTTTCATATTGGATAATTTCTACAATTTATTCAATAACAGTGACCAGCAGTTCTTTGAGATTTTTGAAA
>VZTX01025414.1:77785-93453 GCA_013400915.1 Pardalotus punctatus
TTTGAGATTTTTGAAAGGCTAATGCTAGAAAAAGTAGTCATAATTTAAAAAAAAAATAAAAAGGGAAAATAAGTCATAACTGTAAACCACTGCTCAGTTGTCACAAAATACAATGATTCATTAGGATTCTGCATAGTTCAAAATTACTGTAACATGGCAATATTTATTTGGTGTTGTTTTAAGGACTGTGTGGTATGTCTAATAAAAATTCCTTGCAAAAATATATAGCATTAATTCAAATTTTCTGTAATTAAAATATACTTATTCTAAAAGGAGTACAATTACTTTGGTCTCTGACTAGTAGGTTACATCATTAATAATGAGTCTTTTTTTCTTTAACACTTATTTGCAGGTTTAAGAACAAATAACTTGCAGATCAGCTTCTGCCAAGGCCAAGGAAATAAATGCTATTTATGTAGTCACATTCTGCGTCCTCTGAGGTCCTTGATCACTGCATTGCACTCATTTTCAGCCCAGAAGAAGAGGTCTATTATCCTGCCTGAGGATGTATTGCATTTCAGCTCTATCCTCCTTGCATCAAAAGGCCATTAGACTATACAGAAACTTTTCAGAAGCCCTATTTGCATTAAAAGTAGTGCAATAGGAGTATATCTCCAGGGAAAAACAGTTGGTGTGGGTGACCATATGGCCATATGCATTATTAGGATTCCATCAGCCCAGGACAAGTTCTATCTTGTGGACTGAACTACTGTTATTTAAGGTTGATGCATGTAAGTTCTTCATATTCTTGGGTGCTTTTTTTTTTTTGTTTGTTTGTTTTTTTGTTGTTGTTTTATTTTGGATTGGTTTGGTTTGTTTGTCCCATAAAGAAATCTCATCCATGTGCTCTGAACTTCTTGGTGACACCAAACTAGAGATGAGTACAGTCTTCATATCAAGTTAAATGTTTGTATAGGCACAGCCTGACTAGTTCTTGTTTCAGGATCAAAACCAGGCCAGACCATTCCAAAACATACCTGTTTTTCAGCCTGGCTAAAAACTGAACAGTAGTATGGACAGTCTTTTCACTGCAAATCTGTTCTGGCCATTGTATTTTGCAAACTTCTCTCTTGTTCCATATTCAATTACTGCATAAAACTGAAGCAGCAAAAAATTGCACCAAGTCATCTGGTCTCTGTCCTACCCCAGAGCAGAATCCATCACACCCAAATAGTTCCTGAATGGTGTTTTTCTAACGCATACTTGTTTTGGCTTCCACAGATCCTGAAGGACATCTTGCCAAATGCAATGGTAATATAATCTGTATCTAAATCTGCCTCAGTTCACTGTCATGTGCAGAGAATTTATTTGTGCTCTTTCAGACAAGGTGATCCTGTACACCCTTCACACCAGATATGGTTACATTCATGGTGCTAGGTACCTCCTAACATGATTTTTGACTTATTCAGATATAAGATGGCATATAAATGTAATCTTCTTTTGTTTTGTTCTGGCACAATAGGATTTAAAAGATGGACAAGAGTAGAGTTATATAAAAGATATTCTGAGAAACAGCAAAATGCAGTAAAGAAGGACATCTTTCTATGGAATTGTTAAGCTATTATAGAGAATTTTGCAGAAAATTGCATCCTTGCAATACATATTGGTTTTGAAAATCCTGTAGCAAGTTTATCATGCTCTGTTAGATTTTACAGGGTTTTTTGTAAAACTGTATATAACACAATTGAGACAGAACAACCTTGGGGAGAAAAAAAAAAAAAGTGGTGTACAAACAGCAATGTCGACTGTGATATTAGTAATGTTATTTATATTTACTCCTGAAAAAATGTGTCTTTGCAAAATTATGAATAATTCTGAAAATTATGTCAGAGAATTTTTCACACTTCAGGTTGTTTTTTTTCTGAAACAAAGGAGTATGAGCAATTCTATTCTACTAGTTTACTGGTTCTTGCCAGCTCTCTTGCCTGACAACCTGCCATCCAAGTCTGACAAAAGGTTTTAATGTCGCAAAAAGGTGCTAAATTCTCACTGAGTCCATGTGAATACATGGATAGGTGGAGTACTGGACTCGAAATCCTGCCTCTTCTGAGAAATATTAATTTTTAAAACAATCTTGGTAAAAACATATCTGTGCCATGGACAGCTACGGGAAACATTTATTTGTGTGTGACATTCTAAAGTTTGTGCAATATATATATAGATTTGCCCCACTTTCACAACCTTTAATTGAGAACAAATTTTCTTTGTGAAGGCTGAGCTTTTCAGGGATTCTCATGATTCCACGAGCTTTTAAATAAACAAAAAGAACAAAGCCCCAACAACTGATGTTAAATCAAAAGTGACCGTAACTGTATATATTTTTGATGCAAAATTATATAATGAATTAATAGATTCACATATTTTAAGAGTTTTTTTCTATTAAGATCATCTATTTTGAAAGTGTGATAAGCTATAGAACTTCAATATAATGTTTAATACTTCATGCTCAGCAATTCTCAATGAAAAATAACACATTTACAAGAAAAGATACTCAATATTTGTTTATTTTTAAATTAAAATGATTGATAATTTGCCTAATTTCATAAAAAGATCTAAAGATTAATCATATAGACATCTTTTCTAATTATTTTTTTCCCAGCACAAACATCCAGCCAACAAATCTTTTAGAGAAAGAATACTGATACATTACATTGATCTTGCAGCTGATGGACCAAATTTGCTGCTTGCACAAGAGAATGTTACTCTGCTGGAGTGGATTAAGCTATGCCTGAGCTACCAAGAACTAGCAACATCAAAAATGAGAGGTCTTGTTTTAGGGAGACTTCTAGTTCAACATACAGACACATGCAGAATTGTGCTGACTTTTTGCTTTAGTGTGTCTCCAAATCAGCCTAACTGACCCAAAACAGACTCTTCTTAGGGAAAAAAAAGAAAAGGAAAAAAAAAAAAGTAAACGAAAAGAAAAAAACATATTTCAGCTATAAATTCCCTGGAAGGTTGTGATTTGGATTTGCCTCTTGACATTAGGTATGGGATATATAATACACTATATGGAATTACTCTCTAGTATGTTGAGTTATAGATTAGTTCAAGGAAATCTGTTGAACTGCTTAGTAGAAAAATAAATCTATACACATATGTCAAAATTTAAAGCCATTCATTAACACAGCTGCTGTTGCAGATTTCTGAAGCCGTATGTTAAACTCTAATTCCACAAATGTTGGTAGTTCTCAGGAATCAAAAATACATAAAACTTTAAGAGAGGTTCAGCAACAGAGATTGGATTATATCAGCCCCCTTTCATACTCTGTCCACTGTGGCATGTTCTCAGGGTCATGAGGGTTTATTTTGGCTGGGGAAAGATGCTCTGTGTAGTCAGGCTGGCTGTCTCACAGCACTCCCCATCTCCACTAAAAGTACCCACTAATAGGTTTGAAATAACAATACATTTGTCCTCTGGGGAAGATTAGGTAGAGCTGTGGAAGATTTTTGCTTCTCTCACACAGAAAGTTTTAAACTGGATGGTTTTCAGACAGGAAAGGATTTTATGACCTTCTTATTGTCTACAGAATGCCAGAAACTTTTCAAATAACTAGCAACCTGTGTAAAAGAGTGTATGAACTAAACTGAGCTTTTATTGTGTCCAGCAGTCACATTCCCCTTAACTTCCTGTACATAAGCTTTCTCACTGTTTTGCTACTAAAAAAAATGTCAGCAAGCCATACTTTGCAAGAGGAAATTTATCTGCTGGATTGAACTGTCTGGAAGCCAATTAAATTCAAGTATGTGTATGTTTCAGGGGAGGGTATAAGCAAGGAATCAGGGTTAAGCTTTCCAAATTAGAAAAGTTTTCTTTGTATGCCACAGTCATTCTGGGGAAAAAAAAAATAAAGCCACACTTTTTTTTTTTTTTAACATCATTTTTCTTTTAATACATTTTAATTGACAGAGAATTTGCTGAGGCTGTATTTCAAAGACAAGGGATCTCCTTTTATGGGTCATTGCTAAGCCTTGTTTAAAAAGGAGCTTGTGGCCTGATTGCGTCAGTTCTTCAGAGTCTGGTTGAGGCTCAATTTTCTGCGCTGCTGGGCTCTCCAGGCTTCTGGTGGAGTTTATAAGTGAACACAGGCAGCAGTGAAGAAAATTTGACTCTCAAAATATCTCAGATGGAGCTTGGAAAAATATTCAGAATTCATGTCCACTTTTCAGATACACATTCAGGACTTGGGTTTGCTGGCACAAGAAAGATTTTAATCCATTAGGCACCCTTTTTTTTCTCCAAATAATGTTTTAATTCAGAGCCAGCTATGAGTAGTTTTCAGATGAGATTCAAGCTAGAAGAACTCTCTGCTCATGGTCTGGTACAGGAATACTTGGAAATACTAAATCAATCTCTAAATGGCATGACTTGTGAACATTGTACATTATATCCCCTAAAGAAAATATCCCAGGCCCTGGAAATGGTGAATATTTGCATGCTTGGCACAGGGAACTACTGGCACATCCTTGCACTGTCAGGCCACAGATCCAAAGGACATGGCTGCAGAACCATGTTATCATCTTGCTGTCACTACTAGCTCCGGGTTAACTATCAGGCTTGTCAGCTGTGCTTAATTCAGTCTGAGGTTATAAATCAGCCCCCAGAAATGAACTTTGTTCAGAAAGTTGTCTGCATATGTGTTGAAAGAGTAACTGTTGACTTGACTGCAGTTTGGTATGCCAGTCTTTCCCCTGGAATCTCAAAGGAATGCTCCAGGTCCCTTGCTCTAATCACAAGCTTATGAAATTTAGAGAATGTTTCTGAAATGGCTTCTCTGTGTATTGAATGTTACTACTTCACCACAGAGGTCCCTGATTTATACATCGATGAAATTTATTATTGTTGTTGTTGTTATAGTGACCTTGTATGAATTTTTGATCCATCATATTGAAAACCAGATTGCAAAATGCAATGACAAGTACCCCCTACTGCATAAAAAGTCAAATGTGTTCTTGAAAAGTACAATGTACATAGAACGAGTCTAGAGAATTGATCAGCCCTTTTTGTTGGTATTTGTCATCCAGCAGGTTCAGCCCCTGAAAAAAATTACATCAGGAATCTAAAACTGGAATTAAGAAGCACTTGACTTAAAAGCTAAAAAAGCTATGTACATATATTATTACTTTATTTGAAATAGTTACAATTCTCAGTTGAATCATGTATCCACTTTTCATGGTGAACTTTTAAACAATGTGCAAAACCAAGATAGGTTTCAGAGAAAAGCTTTACAGATGATGAATGGATTAAATGTGCCTCATCAGGAGACGTTCAAGGTACCTGATCTATTCAGCTTATAAATAGGGGTGACACGACCATAGGTTATAAATATGTTTCTTATAAATGTAAGAAAAAGAATTTGAATAAAAGAGTTTAGCGGACAAAATAAAAATAAGATTGAGTGTATGTAAGTTGAAGCTAGAGAAATTTGAGCTATAAATAAAACCAAGGTTTAACAGGAAATGTAATGAACAATGTGTGGGAATGACATGTTCAAGGGTTATGTTGGATTTTTCATCACTAGAAATGTTTAAATCACAGAGCTACCTCAGCACTGGAAGTGGTTGACAAGAGAAGCCATAGAATCTCCATCTTCAGAGATATTCGAAATGTGACTGGATATGACCCTGAACAACCTTATCCAACTCTGAAGTTGTCTCTAACTTGAAAGTTTGTCCTTGTTTTGAGTCAAAGGTGTCCTCCATCAGAGAAATGTCTGTTATTTGAAACTTCATAAAAGTTTTGCCTTGCTTTCCCTCTTCATGTGTCAAAGGACTTGTAGGTTGACACAGGAATTATGACCTTCAGAAAAAACAATGACTGAGAAGGAAAGACCAAATCCTGTCTTTTATGATACCTTTACCTAGGTGGCTTTTTCCTCTTTTCCTTCCTTCATTGCTTTTCCACCTGAACAGCTCTGACTCACTTTTACTGTCATTTGCTTTCTACACAGCATAAAATTGAAATAAAAGAAGTACTAATAAATACCAAAAGAACTACTCAGCTTAGCAAATTGGCATTACATAAGGTCAAAGAAAAGACATTTCTGAAACCCTGTCACTATTTGTTCCTGAGCATTAGCAAATAGCACTAAAAAAGTGCTGGGCTTAGACTATTCCTTTACTAACCTGTCTGAGCAGGGCATTAAATAGATATTTGTTCCTCTTCATATTTCTGCTCCACTTAAGACAGCTGCTGAAACTTCTTTCCCAGGTCTTCAGACTTCCAAATATCTTGAGCAACTTTCTGGGATGAAAATTTCCCTGTTGTTTCTACCAGACCTGAGCGGTTAAACAGTAAATTAAGGATATATGTCATGTCAAGCACATGTTGGGAAGTCACAGCATTTCCCTCTGAAATGCTTGGTTCAGTGACTGGGGTTTTGTTTTGTAATTTCCCACTTCTGAGAAAGTCCTCAGAAACTGAGGATAAATAATCAATCTAGAAATATTGCTGGCTGGTCAAAGTTTGTAAATTCTCTTTCTGTTAAACTCAAGTACCAAAATTACAGGCTCTGAGCAGTTCCAGTGGAACAATCAATAGGGTGTATGACTTTCCTCCCATCCCGTTACTAAGCATATAACCTTTTTTTTTTGTAACTTCGTGTATTGGGAGCACACAGGACTGCTTGACAGTGTGCATTTTTGAGCAGCAGAGGCAAATGAATGGAAGCAAAGCACTTGAAACAGTCCAATGGTTCCTGGCTGACAGCTCAGTTTTACTGTAGAGGCACATTGTCTTAACAGTGTTATGGAGAAATTTTGGAGAGTTTTGTTCTCTGTAGGCATCTCCCAGTGAATCAGAACTGTAAAGAAGCTGAGATTTAGAGAAGTAACCACTTATGGTGCTTTTACTAATGATCTCTCTTGTGTTGTTCTGTACATTTCAAAAGTCTTTGGTGGGATGAATTAACCATCTCAGTACTGCACAGTTGAAATGTATTGAATATTTCTGCGTTAAGAAGACATATTTTTTTTTATTCAGGCAAAAAAAGTGTTTGGAAAAAGCTGATTAAAAATAAAATCTTTGCATATTTTGAGAGTTGTATTTAAAACTAAATTTTGTTTTTTTTCTGAAGATAACTGTCTCATTCAAGCAAAGCTTGTGGATTTGCATCAGTAATTGATTCAAGGAAAACTTATGGTAGCTTTACAATGGGTCAGACTCAAAGATCAGAATGGTCCTCTCTGTCCATTATATCTATGAATCTGTGAGAGATCAGATGAGAAGCCTAATTTAATCCAGAGACCATCTTGAACATCCATCAAGGAAGTATCTAAAATAAATATACAAAAGTGGGGTGTGGGGGGGAGAGGAGGGGAGGTTTAATTTTTATATAAAGAGAGAGAGAGATCAATCTTTTTTTCTCAAAGTGAGCTAAAGGCTATAGAAGGGACAACAGTATATATCTACAAGAGATTTTTGAGGTTCCTGTGTTCTTCTAAGTAAAAAAATAAACATCTTGCAAATAATGTTAGGTCTTCGATGTCCTTTTCTCTTTCTCATTCTCTCTTTCTCTCATCAGATGTAACTAGCTAGCTTGTACCTCACAGACTTTCCCAGCAAAAGACTTCTAAAAATCAAGAAACCTTACATGAAATGTTTTGGTTTTTGTCAAACACTGTACTTCAGTGAAAATATATTTAAATCTGCTGTTTGCACCACTTCTACCACTCTGGATATCACAAACTTGATCTTTATTCTTCTTCATTTTAAGCCATTATTTCCTATCGCACTTCTCCCAATCTTTTCTTTCCAAACTCAGGTGACAACATGCTTTTCTGCACATAATGTTACCTGGGACTCTCCCCAAACTGCCAAGTTTGTTCATGCCTGACATACATAGAATAGTTTTGTCACCAAGGAGGGAGACACCCCTAAACTTTGCATTTCAAACAGGAAAAAATCACACACTCATTTGAGAGCACCTCTGCTGTTCTAGATCCACTTTCTGAGAGTTGGCTATGCTCTTGAAGAATCTGGATGCTTATGTCTTAAGTTTTTCCATATGTGCATGCCTGTATGAGGTTCGCATGTCAAGGTTTAGGGCGCAGGGTGGAACTAGAGGGGTGATTTATGAGAAACAACTTCCACCTTGTCTGATGGGGCCAATGTCAGTCAGCTCCAAGAAGGACCCAATGCTGCCCAAGGCCAAGTCCATCACCATGGTGGAAGCATCCCTGGGGTGAAAAAAAGGGGGAAAAAATGAGGAAAAGAGAAATCTGTAAGGAAGGTGTTCCCCTGTAGTCCATGGAGGGCCACAGGAGAGCAGAAATTAGTTTTCAGCCCCTGGAGCACCTCACACCTGAGCAGGGGGATGGAAAATGGAGGCTGTGGTCCTGTGGGAAGCCTGTGCTGGAGCAGGACAAAATGTTTCTTTAAAATAAATAAGCAGCTGTTACTGCTCTGCAGATACCAACTATGCATCAGGCATATATCTTTTTCTTCTTTTCCCCCCTCCTCAAGTATTTCAGGGTAAACAATTTCAGTATTCTGTTTCCAAGATTCCTTACACATATAAACATTCCTAAAACTCAGGAGAAAATGTATTATTAGGCAGGAAAAAGAACATGTTTTTAGTGTAGATAGAGGTATGTGTGTGTGTGTGTATGTATTTTAAGAGAAATTTTACATGGCATTGACTTTTTTCAGCTTATCTTTAGACATAAAATTTTTTGTCTCTTTATTCTTCATATTCCCTTCATATCAAATTTTGCTGCTCAATACATGGCGGTGCTGGAGGGTTTAAAAGAAGAGCAATGAAGGTGGTGCAGGGTCTGGAGCACAAGTCTGATGAGGAACAACTGGGGGAGCTGGGTGGTCTCAGCCTAGAGAAAAAGATACTCAGAGGGGACCTTCTGTCTCTGCACAACTCCCTGAGATTGTAGCAAGATGGGATTCAGATTCTTCTTCCAAATAGCAAGTGATAGGATGATGGGAAATAGTCTCAAGTTGCACCAGGGAAAGTTTAGACTGAATTTTAGGAATAATTTTTTCACCAAAGGGTTTGTCTGGCACTGGAACAGGCTGCCCAGGAAAGTGATGCAATCTCCATCCTGGAGGTATCTGAAATGTGCACATGTGGTGCTTACGGACATGATTTGGTGGTGGGCTTGGTAGCATTGGTTTTGTGTCGGGGCTTGATGATCTCAAAGGTCTTTTCCAACTGAAAAATTCTGTGATTCTTTCATTAAGGATTTTTCCTTTTTCCATGGTGCACTCCAGGAAAGATTTCCCTAAAAACATGAAGAAATTCTTATATGTGAAATGAACATTTGATAATAACATGAACATGACTTGAATAGGAATTCATTGACCTAAACAAACTGAGGAACTAAGTGACCTAATCTCCTTCCCATATTGCAAAGTTAAGCCATTCAATAGCTTTTTAATACAGAAGATATGGATGAGATTTGCATAATTTAGATAAGGTTCTTCTACACTTATCCTCCCCATTTGCCCTAGAGGAAGAACAAATAGTTGAAATATTTAAAGTTATCTTACAATCCAAGATTTTTGTTGTACAAATATCTACAAACCATGTTCAGATGACCAATTCTTTAATAGCTATGTGTGCAAATACATGTTCAAGTTAGCTTGGCTTGTTTTATTAAATGAGTCACAGTAAATAATGATTTACTCCTTTAAATCCTACAGCAAACACATGGTTTATGCATTAACATAGACCTGAGGAATAAGGTTTAAACTGATGTTCTTTACATATTCAGCAATGTGTTCATTTCACTAATGGTCAGTTAGTGCAGCAATATGCTGTAACAAATTAAAGCTGTCACAAAATTCAGATGGATGCTGTCATGGCTTAACCTCAGGTGAAACTCAGTCCCACACAGCTGCTCTTACTCCTGCTGTAATGGGTTTGGGGGAGAATCAGAAAAGGGAAAGTGAGGAATCTTGTGGGTGTAAATAAAGACAGTATAACAGGTGAAACAAAAGCAGCACACACAAGCGAAGTGAAGCAAAAGAGCTAATCCCTCCACTACTTCCCATGGATGGACAGGTGCTCAGCCATGAAAAGAATAGCCAGACCCAGCACAGACATGTATATTTGTTTTAACATGGTTCAGAGCAGGGGCTGTGAATGTTTATTTTGAACTTTCCAGGAGTCAGTAAGTATAAAACAAAAATGTTTTTAAGTTCTTTTTTAACAAACTCATTTTATTTTTCTGGGCCTTTGTTCCCCCTTTTGGGGATGTGACAAACCGGTAAGTTTACTTTTAGGGGTTTCACTGTTTTTTCTCTGGTTTTAGATTTTAATAAAAAGCTAAACATGGTAAGACAAAATGGTGTTTATTTTATGTTTCTGGACTGAAGATCACTTATATTTTATTTTATGTGCATGGACAAACCCAGAGAGCACTGACTTCTCCACAAAACAGTGTTTTCATAAGGGCAGAAGGGATGCTATTTTTACTGCATATCTGGCATATGGTGAGCTCTACCAGAAATCTCAAGTGTAAACTTCTTAAAAGACCACAACCCACGAACAGTGGATTCATATGAACTAAATCATGAATAAACACGTCTGGATTTTCATCTCTAACCCTGAAAGAAATATCACCAGGAGAAAATATTTTAGATTTTCACTGATCCATGGACTTCTTAAGTTATGTTGAACAAGACTGATTCTTGATATGAAACCTATTGAATTCAGTGAAAGCTCCAGCTTGAATTGGAGAGCCAGACAATGTCATTATGGTTGACAAAGAAATATGTACCAAAAAAATGAGGAGGGGCTTGGAAGCATGAAAACTGATCAGACACTCAGCTGAGTTCACCAGTATGCCAAGCTCTAATCACTAACTCTTTAAAGATTTTTCTCCACCCAATTTGTCTTGAATATTTTGCTTAGAGTACAATTTTTAAAACACCACTTAAACAGCAACCTAAAAGCTGTATAACAAAACAGGTAGTACTCACTCAGGAAAAATGGAGCATCAGGATAAAATAATTCTTTGCAGTTCAACAGAACAGAGATCTGCCTCTCAGGACCACACATGCCAGGAAATTATCTAATATGAACATGTAATCTGTCAGTAGTACATTGTGGAAGGTGTATGCTAATAGTTGTGATACAAGATTTTTCTTTCAGAATAGGCAAAAATGATGAGAAGTGGAACCTTCAAAATTTGGAATGCAGAGCTGTTCACACATACCATAATTCTGCTCATAGTTAGAGATGGACTCTTGGCCATCAATCAATTTCATTAATTCCTAAGAAATTTAAACACCTCTGAGAAATGATTGCAAGGGTTTATAGGTGTGTGCATCATGTCCAGGAACTAGATACAGATATATTTCCCAGATAAAATCTCTAATCTCCCTTTCTCTTCCTTGTTTAGGGAGTTTGGTCTCATTTTGTGGATGCTCCACAGCAGGGAACATCTTTGTGGTTCTGTGTTTGTATGGAGCCTAGAACAGGGCACTCCTAGTCCAAAGCATACCCTCCTAGGGACTGCTACACAAACACAGAAAGAATAATGACAATAATGAAAATGTCTACTAAAATGTTAAATTAAGGAGAGCCACCTGCAGGTAGCTGATAATCATATTAAAGAAACTAGTGAACATCTGTAATTCTTTGTCCCCATTTATCATTTGGTGAAAGAACTAGGTCCTAAATCCAGCCTTACTTCATTGCTTATATTGAA
Source organism: Pardalotus punctatus (assembly GCA_013400915.1). Classification (NCBI taxonomy): domain Eukaryota; kingdom Metazoa; phylum Chordata; class Aves; order Passeriformes; family Pardalotidae; genus Pardalotus; species Pardalotus punctatus. The sequence continues at coordinate 89,453 of VZTX01025414.1, forward strand.
ATAGCAGTGTGAAATAGGACTTAGGAAGCTGGGCATGGGGTCTGTGATATCTGAGACTGTGTGACACTGGTAAAGGCAGATTATGGTAGCTTTTTCTCCACTACTACTTCCATGCAGTTTGCAGAATTTCTGGGAAATACAGAAGAAAAAGAAAAAAATATTAAAAAAAATTAAAGGAAAAAAAGAGAAAAGAAAAAAAATTAATCAGACAAATGTTGAAATATTTCCATTTCTTATCTCATGTTAAAAAGAAATGTCACCAACAATAATAAATACATACATACATACATACATACATAATGTAGAATAACACTCTATAAAGACAGTGGACTGTTTTATTTATTTTATTTCTGATGACTTAAAGACTACTAATGTTGACTGTGACATTTGGAGATCATAAATTACTTTCTAGTAAGTAACACTCTTCTCATACTCATGGTTTAAAAATAAAAAATACATACTTCTTTTTCCCTTTTTAATGGTTAATTAGGTCACTAATCAAAAGAAATTCTTAAGAGGAAAATGAAATGTTGACATTTTGCAATTATTTGCTACTGTGAATAATACATAAACACACTACTTATGGTTAAAGTGGCTTTCAAACCCTTTTTCTGCCATTAGGGCATGAACTGACTGCAGAATCTGTGTATTTTACTTGATATATTGCCACATTATCTACTTCAGTGCTTCCATTTAGTTTGGGTCACTTACATTTCATTATACTGTACCTTGGCTGAGTGCAATAAAAAAAAAGTTTATTGCAACTGCAAGCTCCTAATTAAACATCAGCTGTAAACTGAGCTACCCATTACAGATTATATATATAAAAAGATTATATTCTTGGGAATCACTCTATCATGCAACATGATTAATATATATGTGTTCTTGTAAATAGGAGTTGATTTGCTATATACATAATGGATGTGATTAGCTTTTTATTGAGACCCAAGACATCAAAAAATAAAGGGATACATAGATTTCTCATTCAGCAATCTTGTTAAATATGATATAAGCATGTATATCCATACACAGATAACACAAGCAGAGATGTGTTTGGTTTATTACAGTGTTCCTAGCTGTTATCACTGTGGGTACAGAGAGATTTTAACTTATAAAGGTGTGTCTAGGATAAAATTAACCTCATATTTGGGAGAGAAAATTAAGCTATGTAAATCAGTTAAAAAATCTCTCTTTCCTACAAAGAGGAAGAAACTGATCTTCAGAACTTTGTGCTTCAGAAAACACCGTAAGCAGATTTCATAGCTTCTAGCAGAAGTTTCAGATGGTTCTCATGAAGGACATGTTTGAAATTGACTTGTACTTCATATAGAAAAACTAATTTTTAATTGCACCACTGAAAAGTCAATTTGGCCTTAACTTATACAATGAACATATTAGTTCTCTTGTTTTCCAGTTGAAGGAAATCTAGTTGGTATAAGAAGGAAGTGTGAAAAGTTTCAACCAATGGAAGAGCATGTCCAAAGACCAAAAATTTGTGTATTAAGAAATTAAATGCCAGTAAACTTCAATTTCCACTTCCATCTTTCTTACTATTTTTGTATTCCCACCCAATCATGTCAGGATAAACTGTTCATGGGATCATGCAGAGAACCATTTTCAGCTAGAGATGGGTTTTCAGAAAAGATATATTTTTTGTGCTTTGTTGTTCACAAGGTTTTTTGTATAGATTTCTCAGAACTATGCACATTATATCATGAAATGAAACATAGCTCAATTACAAAATATAGGTTGAGGAAAGAGTGTTGAAAGACCCTAAACTGAAATATCTGATTCATCCCATTTAGTTTTAGTTCTAGGTAGTGAAACCGAGTGTTGTTGTCCTTGGACTTGCATATTTAAAATGCAAAGACAAAATTGCTCTTGGGATCTTTCAAATCTCAGGTGGGAAAGAGCTCATTCACATTAAAAATCAAAATTGTTTATATCTGTGATGGATTCATCTGGACCAGCACACAAGGAGGTACAAAAATTCTGTATCCCACATAGAAGTGCAGGTGCTTTTTTGTAATTTGAAGATGTGACAATGGGATTTGGGTCACACAAATGTAATAACCCTAAAATGTTCTGCCTTACCAGAGCTCAGAGAAATAAAAAAAAACCACATTAAATATTTAACTTCTAAAAATCAGATATCCAGTTATGTTCATTATCAGAAAAAATTAGATAGAATAATCACCAATAAATATTCATGTCATGAAATTTTGTTATTCGATATCTTCTGTTGCCTTATTGTTCACAAAACTCGGGTGTATAAACACACCAAATGGGATCTTTTCAGAGCCCTGTGCTGTCCAGTTTATCTGGATAATCTTCCTTTCTCACTTTCTACCCTCTCTCTTGGAAAAGAGATTTTAAAAAAAAAATTAAAAACCATAATTTTCCCTGTGTGCTGAAAACATAACCATCCTTGCAAAAAGACTTGAAAAAAGGCCTAAACTGAAGAAAAAGCAGATCAGTTATTGGTTGACTACTGCTCTAACATTGGGTCATTCAAATCATCATTCTATATAATCCATACAGAGCCTGTTGGCAAAAATTCCACACCCCACAGATTAAACTAGTGTAAATTATGTGAAGTTATTGCAGTTTCTCCAGGTGAGCATCCTGGTGTGTTCTTCTCCAGGAGTGAAACTTTAAAAGAGAAATAAGGGTTAAAAAGAGAGATCACTTTCATTAAAGGCTGTCTCAAACTAAAAGAAAGCTGTCATATTTAAAAACAAATAAACAAACAAAATCCCCAAATATGGGGATTTTGCAGTCTCTCTCACAAAGATACTGTGACAAAGACAACAGCTTGACAATAACAGCTGCTGCATAGAGTAAAAATTAGAGGACAATGTCATTTTTAATGATTTTTTTTAATGAAAAAATTAAACCAAAATAAACGAGATGTCTTAGGGTTTTTTGGGGTTTTTTTAAAGAATCTGTCTCTCTGTCTTAGTGTTTATAAATGGCAATGCAGGTAGACGACAGGAACATATGCTGGGAAGACTGAAATAGACAAAGCAATAATGGAAGAGAGATTTTTTTTAATTATTTTTTTAAAGTTTCATACAAGCTTATGTTTTTGGCATATTTGTATGAAACCTTAAAAAAAACAAAACAACAAAACAAAATATCTGTCCATGTGTATAGACGTACATTCACACACTCAAAAAGAACACATTTGTGTCTTTATATCCACACACAGTTTCGTGTTTATAGATCAGTATCCAAAGGGATAAATACATACTCAGGTATTATATTTACAAACTAAGATATACATAGGTGAAAAATTTGCAGAAAAAAACTCAGTTAATTTTAGAAAGAGAGAAAACTGTAAAACAATATGTTATATAGCAAAAAAAATGGTATTCTATTTTGAGACATAATTCTCAGATTTTTTTTTTTTTCCTGTCGGTAACTTAGAAGAACAATTTAGATCATTTAGTTGCTTTCATATTGCCCTTAAAGGCTTACGTTTTTATCTGTCCTGCTGAGTATACAAAAAGGTCTCTTCTGTAACAACTCAGTGCTATTCAGTGCAATTTCCTCACTTAAGGGCAGAAAATCTCAATCACGGGAAAAAAGGTTCTTTTTAAAAATTGAATCTTTTCTTACCTACACTTTCTGTACCTTAAAGGTTGCCTGAAAGGTATTTATTTTAGACCAATAAAGAGCCACTATTAGTACCCTCCTCCCAATTAATACAGAATAATCATGTTTAAATTTATTAATTGTATATTAATTGGATATAGATTAATAGATTTATTGGATTTACTTAACGATAGCATTAAAGAGCTAAAATGTGATTTGTAAAAATATTTTTTTTAATAATCAAAGGCTTGCTATTATGTGCTTTTCATAATTATATTACTTCAGTTTGTTCTTTAAAAACAAAAAAAGCAACCAAAAATCAGCTGGAGTTAGTGGAGTTCAATTCCTTAAATTTAGCATTACATATATTCATTTTGTGTATTAGATGTGAATATGGCGGGGAA
>VZTX01025414.1:95553-123250 GCA_013400915.1 Pardalotus punctatus
ACTAACAATCTTTCTTTATTATTTTTCATTAAGCATAAATGTTATCCAAACAACAAGGCATCAAAACTGCTTTGAAACATGCCATAAATTATTGTCAGAGAAGCTCATTACACAAAAGCACAGCAAGACTTAGTTTTAACATTAGTCTGGATTTGTGTTTCCAAAAGATTAATTAAATGAGGGAAAAGTTGTGTTTCTTGCCTATTAGTGCTCCCTGAACCCTCTCAGTCATACAGGGGGAGCTGATATATACTTATATTCCAGTTGCATCTAGTCACAATTTCATGTACAACTCCAGTCATGAATACCAGAAGTCTGGATTCTTTCCTTTTCCCTTTCCCTTTCCCTTTCCCTTTCCCTTTCCCTTTCCTTTCACAGCTTAGAGTCCGAACATTTTGAAAAAGACACGGTTGTACCTAGACAAAATTCCCCCAGATAAAGCCCAAAATAAAAGCAGAGACACAGAGACAAGAAAATGTTTCCTCACAGGATGACCTTTTCTGGGAAGAGGGGGGGGGAGTTGGGACTGTTCACGCACTTCAATCTCAGTCTTGTTAGGTGAGTTTTAACTCTTCATTTTCTCCACATCTTTACCCTCTTTTTTTCCCACTAACACCAGGGAGCCTTTTCCTGTCTAGGGTTCTCCTCATTGCCCTTTTCCTTGACTTTGTCTTGTCACTCCAACCATACTCTTGTTCTGCCAGATATGTTTCATTTTCTGCATGACTTCCCCTGGATGGGCATTTCAAGCTGTGATTTCTAAGCTTGATCTCACACTGTAGATCCTGTTATCTCAGTAAAAAGCTTTAAAGTTCAAAGTGAGTTGGATGAACAATACTTTAAAAGGAGTGTAAAGTCTAAGCATCCTCTGTGTGGGAGGATTTCAGAAAAAAAATCTTCTGTTTGCATGCTTTTATATGGAGAAAGAAGAATTAAAAACCGAGATGCCAGCTTGGGGTAAAAGTGTTATAAAGTGTTATTAAGAGGGCTGAAGGAGTGCATACAGCTGTGGTTCTGTTTCCATGAGTTGCCATGGGGCTATTGCCACTCATGGCCCAAGGCTCCTCTTACCAGCTGGATTTACTCCAAAGCCTTTGAACTCATAGCAGTTTTCTAGATTTTAGACCAAACTACTTAAGCAGAAAAAGCAGGGACTAAGTAGGACAATATTAGATACACAAATAAATTGAATAATATTCCTGGCACAAGAAAAAGGATTATGTTTCTGCATTTCTCTCTGATGTGTGCTCAGCTCTTCTCCACCTGGACTCCCTGGACCCTGCCCTGTTGTATGGAGATTTTTGACAGTCTTTCTAGGACAGATAGACCTGGAAGCGTGTACATGGAATGTCTGTTCTTATTGCTGTGGTGGATTCCACTGGTATTCAAGATTTTCTGGGAATACACCCAGTCAGGACCAACTCCCTGCATCCAGAAACACCAACTTTCCACTGGTGTTTAAAAAGGCATCTTCAGCAAGAGGATCAGTGGGTTTGATATCTGTAGAAAGAGAGCTGCACTTTCCTTTGCTATAATATAATTCCCCTAAACACATACCTGAGGCATGTTACAATACCAAGAGAAAAAAATAATCTCTGAATTTTCATGAAACTTTTGCTGGAGTAGGGGGCAATTTATCCTGTCTAACATAAGCCATTTAAAAGTTATGAGAATATGCTCATAAATAAGAGGAGATGTGAGAGAATTCTTTGGAAGGTTTTTTTTTTTTTAAAGCAGCCTTTTTGCAAATAATTCACTGGTAGTATCACATATCCCACTAAGCTACACATAAATTAACCTGGCTGCAAAAACCTTTACACAAAGAATTGAGCTCTAGATAGAAGAAAGTTTATACAGCAAAAATTGCAGAGGTGACAAGGAAATTTAAGATCTAGCTGTTTAATACACAACCTGGGTGGCAAACGTCTTGTAGTATCCATATGACTTATTCATTAGGCATGATTTGGATGGCAAACATATTCTAGAAACACATGTTTTTAAAGGAGAGAGGGTTTGATTATTTGTCCACTTATTTATTTAATTATTTCTCAATGGTTAAACACAAAAGCATAAAGAGAATGATCTCATTTACAGCCTTCAGGAAATCGTGGTGCATGGCCAGGGTAATGATTACTACTGAATCTGTGCAGCCCATCACCAATGCTTCAGCCCAAAACTCAGGTGATCACAATATCCATGGTATGGCAGTGAGGCCATCATATCATGCAGCTATGCAGACCTTCCTTTTTCAGCCTTTCTTTCAATTTTTCTTCTTTTTCTTCTTCTTTTCTTTTCTTTTTCCAACTTATCCTAGGACAGATACAGGAAAACAGCAAAGGGAGACAGGTTTTTTATTAAAATAACCACTCAAAACTGCATTACATCTGTTTTCACTGGGGATATATGCAGTACATCGTGTTGCATTGCATACCTAATCCTGTGTTTTTTCTGCCTGAGACCTGGCTGGATTGAGCAAAGGCTCCTGTTTAGACCAGGGAATCACAGTTATTTTTGCTGTGGAAAAAGGAAGGCTGGTGGCAGAGAATAGGGCATATCATCATCTCTTTTGCAAGTATATCTGGGATGTTCCTAGGACCAGCCTATATTCATCCCAGGGCATCCAGTAATGCAATTTTCAGAGAGGCATGATGCACTAAATGGATATTTCATTTGACTCATTACAGCTATTCTGACATCATTATGGCAAAAGAGCAGAGTAATAGACAACCAGTGTGCTTAAACTTGTTTGTGAAAACTGTTTGGTGGTAGTTTACCAAAAGTAAATATAATTCTCATGAAAGTATTGAATCACAACAGCACAGAGGCAGCAGAGTTGCATATGGAAACAGCAACCTGGATTTCTAGCAAATACTTTTCATAAAAGAGATCATGATTTGGACAAGTTCTGTCTCAAATAACTGTTTTCTTACTGTAGAAATACATTCATTTAGCTAAGTCCCAAAAGTAAGAAAAGTAAGAGAATTTTACACAGATACCTCATCTTTTCTGCATGCTAAGAAACGTCCTTATATGCAGAAAAATTGCAAGGGCCCTTGAAGTAAATGCATGTTTTTGTTTATATGTTCAAAATGCTCTCATTTCTGTACTAAAGTTACATTTTACAACAGTGAAAGCAATTAAACCTTCCTTGTCCATGCTTTCAAGTCATTATGGCAATACTGACATGTACCCACTCCATTTGGGAATAAACTAATTCACAGTCACATGGCTAAACAGATAAATGCAGCTCCTTAGGTTCATCTTGTTTTATTACTGAGTGACATTCAGATGTATGCCGTGAACTCTCCTTAGTTAAATATCTTTTGTATTACAGAAATAACCATGACTTGCCAAAGAGAAAAATAGTCGGAAAATTCTAAGAAATACAAAGGAAAAGAGGAACAAAACAACAATCGTTAATTTTTCAGTTCCTGTGATTGAGAGGAGAAAAATCAGGATGTACTGCATGCTGTTTAATTTGTAGTTAATGACATTCATTATAATGACACATTAGACATTCAGAGCTCTGTCTTCTATTGTTTGGGGTTTCTTAGAATGTTGATATATTCAGGTTTTGAAATTCAGTAGGGTTGCATTACGTTATATTATATTATAATATAATAATTACATTGTTTTTACAGAAGGGAAGTCTGTTTCTCCCAACTCAAATTCCAAATTCCAGTGAGGGAAGAATTTAACCCTGGATGGATCCAGACTAGATAAAAATGGCAACCTCCCTTACAGGGACACCACAGAGGCAGCTGTTTTCCTTGTTTTTCATTAGGTACTGACAATTGCCCATGTCAGTGCTGAACAAAGAAGAATATAGCAAATTTAACCTTGGTACTTACTTTGTCTCCTACAGACAATTTTGCCATTGAAAGGGAAATATGAGCCTTTTTTATAAGAATGTTTCAACAATCTATTTTAGAAGATATTGTTTGCAGTGTTTCTTGACTGTTTTTGGGCAGTGGTCTGATAGGAATAAATGCTTCAAACTCATTTCTAAAATAGAATGAGTAGAAGTTCTGATACTGGACCTTTCAGGAATTATAATAGAGTTAAATAATTTCTTAAAATCTGTTCTGTTGGTTCAAGTAATAGGGATTTTTCAGAAGATCCACAGCAGGAAAACTCGGAGTAATGGAAATTCAGCAAACTTCTGTTGTATTTGAGTAATGAATCAGAGGTGGAAACCTCAGTGATTCTGCAAGTAGACTAGGCATCCCAGTAGACCCTGAACTCCACAAAGAAAAGAGAAACAGTAGATTAGAGTACTGTGGAAAGGAATATTTTGAAACAGAGGTTTTCAGTTACCCAGAAAACATTTATTTTAGTATGTTTAGCATTGGTTTGCTTTGTCTAGCAAGAGAGTCAAAAACATAGAGACGGAAAGAAATAATTAGAAATGGTTTACAAAGATTTATTAAAAAGTAATATCCTGTTTGGGTACTTCATCCTAGAACTGTGCTTCTCACGTTCTCTACATGATGCACAAGAGCGTAATGTAGGTGAAAATTAGCATTTTTATACCCTAAACACCCTAAAAAATGGGTAAACGGAAATCCAGTTAACAGAAACTTTCAAAACATCCTGAATTTTTAAGCTTCTGTATGGAGTCATTCAATATAAGAGGTTTACAAAGATGGGAGTCTGCCATAACTTCCATTTTAATAATTTGATTTGTCTGTGACATCAGTCAGCAGATCAAATGCATTCAGGATTAAAGTCTGGAGCCTACAGCTGACACTTCTTTCCAGATCTGAGTGTCAGCAGCCTGCCTTGGCAGTTTCCATGGGAAGAGATGGAGAAGGACATGCTAACACACTGGCAAAATGAGAGGTCCATAAAAGAAACAATCTTCTTTCAATTCTCATTGGGAATCTCCTCTGGGTACAGCTGCCCTGTAGGGACTCTGGGAACATGTTCCTGAAACAAACATCTCACCAACATCAGCTACTGCTGCTGAATCTGATGCCAACATGGCTCATGAGAGATACAAGATTTTTTTTTTTCTTCTTGAAATCAAGGCATAAACTGTTTTAAGAAAGAGCAGCTCCTGCCTGGCACTTAAAATCTAAATTAATGTGGCAAACTGCCATGATTTTCAATGTTGATTTACAACCACATCTCAGTTCATAAACCTGTAGTAGTGACTTCTGCTGTCACATTATATGTGTGTAGTCAAGAAAAAGTGTTTTTAAGTCATAAAACAATAATTCAGGCAATGGAAATGTTAGAAATCATTAATGTGTTGAACTAAACCACATAAGCATTAAATTTCTGACCGATGTGTGCTGTTTCATAGCATTGTCAGTTCTAAAACAGTAGCTGCACGTCGTGCAATTTTTAATAAAAAATATTTAGGAAAGTGAATTTTATTCAAGAGATTACACTCTATTCTCTCTGAATTAGACTTTTTTGCAAAGATTATAATTTTATTAATAACTATGAAATGTAAAGCAAAGATCAACAGAGATAGAAATGGGAATTTTGCCTGGCCCATACTCATTTATAAAGCTACTGTTCTGACCTGGAAGCATTTTATATTTTTGTTCTCCTTGGAAAAGGTCATAAGAGAGAAGGGACAAATGACCTCATTGTTAAACAAACCAATTTCAATCTCTTCTCTTTGATGCAATGATGAGGTCTGTCATGATTACTGAGGGATACATTAATTAATGTGCTAGAACTCAATACAGTAAGTAAAGTAACTATTGATTAGCTTTTGTGAACATGAACACACTGGAGGGAAGTCTAGACATAATGCTTATTAAAAACAAATACTGAAGTATTCCACAGTAATAGATATAATAACGCGGCTTCCAATAGCATTTAGAGCCATTATTATAAAATATTGTCATGGGGTTTGTGAACAGAAGTGTACCTGACACGCTCAGAAACACAACTTCAGCTGCTTCTCCGGAACTAATATGGTATATCAGCTGATCAACTGTCAACTTGATCTATTATTTATTCTCTAGCCATATGTTTTAAGGGTTTGTTTTTGTTTTCTTTTTTTTTCCTTTTTCTTTTTTAAAATTTTTGATTGTTTGGGGTTTTGTTTTGTTCATTTTGTTTTGGTTTGGTTTTTTGTTGCTGTTGTTGTTGTTGTTTTTGTTTTCTTTTTTTTTCCTTTTTCTTTTTTAAAATTTTTGATTGTTTGGGGTTTTGTTTTGTTCATTTTGTTTTGGTTTGGTTTTNTTGTTTTTGTTTTCTTTTTTTTTCCTTTTTCTTTTTTAAAATTTTTGATTGTTTGGGGTTTTGTTTTGTTCATTTTGTTTTGGTTTGGTTTTTTGTTGCTGTTGTTGTTGTTGTTTTTGTTTTCTTTTGTTTGTTTGTTTTTGGTTTTTTGTTTTTGTTTTTGTTTTTGGATTGGTTTGGTTTGGTTTGGTTTGGTTTGGTTTGGTTTGGTTTGGTTTGGTTTGGTTTGGTTTCGTTTGGTTTGGTTTTGTTTGGTTTGGGTTTTTTTTGCTTTTTTTTCCTGGAGTTTTTGTTACTGTTTTGTTTTACAACTCATAGCCTGGCACTGTAACTTTAACAACTAGTTTTTTAAAAGATAGATTTGTCCAAGGGAAGAGTGTTTGTGGAGTGTGTGTGTATCCAGTTGAACTGAACATGGTTATTTCTCAACAGTCACTGATTTCATTTGTCACTTTATTGCTTGAGTCAGGGGAGTGGATTAAGGCACAGGATGTCACTGCCACTTTAAGAGAGCATTCTTTTTGAAAAGCCAGTTTATTGTTTGGTGTTTATTTGAATAAAAAGCTCTTCTACAAAATGTGAGTTGCTTCCTGAGAGGAGGCAGAAGCTGAACAGTATTCTTCATGGGAAAGGGAGTGATTAGTGCACTGAGTCACACAAGGAATTTGCTACAATCCGTTTATTCCTGTGCAGAAATGAAAGGATGCGGCCTTAATGTAGTCAAACCCATAAAGCACATTGACAGCCAGGATGACAAGTCCTCACTGGTCACTTTGACCAGTAAAAGATTTATAATATTAGAAAATCTACTATAGGTCACTTCAAGATTTACATGGAATTGACTAATGGATAGCAATGAACAAATTCTTTCAGGACAACATTTTCTGCTCCAGTTCCAGTTCTGTTTCACTACAACAATAATCTGCTGTTCTCCCTGCTTATGTTAGCCATAAAGAAGGTGTGTTGGGATTCAAGTAATTGATCTTTTTTACAGGTATTTCCGGACTAGAAATCCACACTCAAGTTAGTATTTTCTGCTTTATTGCCATCACACATTTTCCACTGTTTGCTAAATTAAGAGCATTTCATTGCAAAATTATAAATGTTCTGTTCTGACATTGTTTCAATTTTTTTTTTTTCTTACAATAACTTTATGTATTGTTTCATTAGTTTGGATAGTCCCCCCATCATTTGCTTTCACCTGGACAAGTTTCTTTGAACTTTAAACATCTATTTGAAGTACCTAAATTGGAGGTTCTTAAAACTGATATAGGATCCCATAAATAGCAACTGAAAATATAGTTGAGTGACCTCACAGAAAACAACAGTTAATATAAATACCTAAACTGATATAAAATCCACAATAAGGTATAATAATCAAATTCTATAAACTTGTTGCATTAAAAAAAAAAAATCTTTTTATTAGTTGACTACAAACTTGAGATGTATTTTATGTAACTACCAACACCTTGATTAAAACTTCCGATTAACTTTCCCAATAATTTCAAAGGGGAAACTAGGCTGGAAAAGGGAAAATTACTGTAAAAGCACTGTGGATCTTCTTGAGACAGGTTTTGCACATGTTGTGCTTATGTTAGATAAGCTTTTCTTTTAGAAGGGAAAATCATCATAGAGAAATATTTGCAATTTTAATATTGTACAGCAGGGTCAGGTGATAGAACTTTCTGTCACAGGTCAGTCACCTTAAAATAGGTGCAAGTGTGCGGAGTGCAAAGATGAAAGCCTCAAAATGAATAAAAGATGGTAAGAGTCACAGAATCATAGAATCATAGAATTATTTAGGTTGGAGAAGACCTGAATTTTTGTGAACGCCTTTCTTCTGAGCGATTGAGGTGATATTTCTGGAATAAAGTCCTTGAATGTAAAATCACCTTTTGTTTCAAACCCATTCTGCAAGAGGTTCATCCAAACTTGAACTATTTTAATTTCAGACAATGGATTTATGTTTTGGCTGTTTTGCAGTTATATTTCAATGTCTTTGATTCAGCAGGAATAGAGAGATCTTAATTAAAAATAATAAGTGGGTAAAAAAAGCCAGAATTTTGCTTTCATGCTAACTTCAAAATCCTTGATATTGCTTATTTCATTTCTACATCCTGTGATGCCCCATATGCTGGAAACCTTATCATTTTTTTCCTGCTAAAATAGTCTATTCTGTAGACTTTAATGCCATTGTAATTTCCACTCTACAAAAAGAAACCCTTGTCTTTCTCACTAAATACATCTGTTCCTCTGTTCCATGAAAACACCACTTTTAGTAGTTCAAGAAGTCTATTAGATTAGATTTGAGAAATACTTCTATTTATTACTTTATCCTTTTTAATGCAGGTTTTTTTCCTGTAAAAATTAAAAGAAAAAAGAAAAAAAGAAGGACTGCTAACATGGAGATTGAAGTCTTTTTCTGCTTTGTAAGGGGAGAGTCATGGATAGCAAGGCTGTGCCGCCATACTGTGTTCCATTGCTTAGTTAAGAGCACCATATCTATATTCACAGGCATCAAGACTCAATTTTTCCCTGTGTCAAGGAAAGTAAGACCAGTTTTGATATAATGTTGATTTTTTTTAAAAATTTTTTTTTAGGTTAATTTTCCTTAGATATTTGGAAGTACCTATCTGTCTGTGAGACTACTGTTGGAAAACCAAGGTCAAGTTCTTCCACACATAATAATGATGTTCGTTTCCCTCATCCCATAGTGGATTATAAAGAACACCCTGAGGTAAAAATGTAACTACATTTAAATAATTATATGGTAACACTGCTGTATCTATACAGGAAATTTTAGCAAAGGGTGAAACCTGTGAAAAGAATAAACATCAGGGAGCCATGACAGAAAAATGCACAAAAAACATTACTACGTACTTAATGCTTCAGAACTCAATTAGTAACAGATAAATAATTATTTTGCTGAGGAATTGGGAGTATTCTGCTTTTTTTTAAATTGTATGTGTGTACTTTCCCAATCTTTGGCAATCTCAGAAATATGACACATGAAATCTCCTAAATCTTAGCCCCAGCTCTGCATGTTTGAGAGGTCTAAAGTTGTGCAAAAAAGAACCCCTAAATATGTGCATATCCAAGCTCCTCTTCACTAAAGAGAAATGATTCTCATACCCGAAAGTGACAGCCATCTCTAGAAATCACAGAGACCTATTCATTAAAGACCCGAGTCCCATGTGCATGGTAGAATTCATGAAATTATATTATTCTCTGAGTAAATGCTATATAACTCCATGGTATGACGTTCATAAATATTTGTGTCCGGCAATTACCTGGTAAAACTTAAGCATATTGAAAAAGAAATATTAAAATAAAGTCAATGTTTTTTGGTTTTTTGTTTTGTTTTTGTTTTTTATTTATTATTCTTCAAGAAGATTTGACTTCTGTCACTTAAGTTTAGAGCCCTGCTTCTTTTGCATGAAGAATGGGACAAGCTCTCCACATCAAAAATATCATCTTGGCCAAGGTCATTTAATTGCTTTGAATCAGAGCAGAGACTTCAGTACACGGAGACATTTATAGCCTGCTGTCATTCTGGCAAGTGACAGAAATAGGGGGTGGAGCAGGTGCCGAGCAGAATTGTCATATTTTCATAGCAAGGCTAGGGAGCTTTGTGATTTATGGATGCTCAATATACAACCGTGACGCCCCACAAGTGAATACACAAGTTGCAAATCTGTAAACAGCTACGGTGGGAATTTGCTAATCTCTGCCTGCTGTAGCTCATTCTGTACAGGTCCTCGAGCTTTGTATGAGAAAGTTTTGACATTGTGCTCTGCAAAAACACACACAGCATCTTGCCAGGGCTTGTCAGCAAGGACAATAACACATTTTACTGAGTCTGCAAAGCCTATCATTGTTCATAATATCACACTGTTGAGAACTGGAAAAGCAGAACTAATAAGGACTTTCTAGAACAATTACTAACATTCCTTGAAAAGCAAATGTGTGGTTTCACTCATTATGTTGAATCAAGGTAAGCCAAAGCTCTGAATAAAACTAAGGCTACCAGATATTTCTCCACACTGAACAGACAATAAACCTCTTGTAGCCAGTATCCAGGTATCCTGTTTAGTTGGGATCAGATTTTTTTTTAAACTTACTTTTTCAGTCCTCACCAATGGTTACTTTTTATTTGTATTTTAAAGGGATGTATGTGCCTTTCACTGTGAACAGAAACATTAAAGGAAAATTTGACTGAAATTTAAGAAAAAAATCTGCTGTGTCTTAAAAGAAAATGTGATCATCTTTTCCACTCACAAATGGCTATTCACAGGGCAAGACCATTGATAAATGTGACTCTTAAGTGAGAAGCTTCCTAAAAATGTGACCATGACTACACCGAGTTAGATGTTCTTTTTAACACAACAGATTATAGAATGTTACAGCGTAGTGTATCCTGGAGATTACAGGAGGTTCATCAACAGATTTACATGTTTAATTCCTTGGAAATTGGGCCTAGAATCACTGAAACCCTTGAATCTTGAAAATTAATACCATTTCAGAAAAAGGTCTTCAAAATATTTTCAGAAAATCTGTCAAAAAAAAAAAAAAAAAGAAAAGAAAAACCACAAACAAGCAAATAAAACAACTCTAAAACAACTTCAGAGGTTTCCATCACTGAAAAACAGTGCAGCTTATCCTTAGTGCAGCTAAGGATAGCTCCCCAGCCCCTGAGTAGACCCAGTGTTACTCAGTAGAACCAGAAAAATGTCAGGTGCATAGTTTCCAGTAACTGTCCAACCTATGGGTGGTACAAGATTGGAAGCTTCCTGATTGGAGCTCTTCTTTACAGAGAGAAAAAAAAGAAGAGAAAACAGATACATATTGGCTCCTGTTGTATCTCAGTAGAACGCCACCCTAGTAATTTATGTGGCTTGCTGAGAACTCGCCTCATGGATACCCTTAGTATCTCATTAATCCAAAGTACCTACAGCTCCACAAATATCAAATGGAGATGATGAAATGAAAGTGCCTTGAAAGCCATCACAGGCTTTTTGTCTGTCTATTGTAGCTCCTCCCTGACCACACTGACTACGTAAGATGTTTTCCTTCACAGTATGATTCATTCAGTGCACAGGAAGTATTTGCCTTCCCCATCAGAGCTGTTTTTTGAAGCTCTGCCACCATCTCCAGATGCCATTCTCTGCTCTTGAATGGGGAATGTTAATTCCATTGCTTTCACAGTGAGCAGATCAGTCTGCAGACACTCCCATAAGAGCACCATGACTCAGAAGAGGGGGTAAAACATCTTTAGGTCAGGGCTAAATTTTAACTCTCACTGAGGAATTCATAAGTGGCTTGTGCCTGTAATTTTAGGCTGCATTGCAGTGAAGTTTCATACAGAAGGACATCACCCACCAGTTAAGATATACTTTTTCAAGAATGTTCAAGTATCTACAAAGAACCCAAAGAACCTGTGGATCAACGACTCTGCAGGTTAGGCACTAAAGAAAACAGACAGTCTAGATTGTTGTTTGGGAGGTAGCTCGCATCTCAGTTAAAGAAAGGAATAAGAAAAAAGAACATCCTTAGTGTATGATGTTATCTTTGCAGCTCCTTGCATTTGGATTTGTATGGGATAGTCATGGTTAACAGTTTCAGAGTGAATAGATTTACATGTCCTACTTCCAATTGCACAGCTTGGGTGTTATCCTTATGGTTCTTTCAGAACTCTGCATGAAGGAAATTTCAAATGCAAATGTATTGTCATGTTGTTTTGAACCTTGGCCCTAAATTAGGGAAGCCATATCTCTAGAGGAATTATTTACATTTGACTTTGGGGAAAAAAAATACAAACAAACCAAACCAAACAAACAAAAACAAAACAAAACAAAACAAAACAAAACAAAACAAAACAAAACAAAACAAAACAAAACACTTCTTATACTTACATTATAATATTTAATTTAAAACATATTTTATAATATTGTGGTATATCTTTATATTTTAAAAGCATATTTTATAATTTCTTCTCTTGGTTCATGCACCTTTTACCCTTTGAGCAAAATTCAGAACTTTTCTGAATTGGTGATGTTTGTTGATTTCTATCTAAAGCATACATGTTCACATGGAGCAAAACATGCTTTATTATACTGATGAACAAGTTATTCATTTGACCCTCAAAGAGAAAACTACCTTGATAATTCACCTTTGAAATATGCAGCAATTTGGTCGAAAAATACTCTGATGATACTTTCATGGCTGCAATTTATTTTTTTTCCTCTTCTCTATTTTAAAACATATTGCCAGATTTATTTGCTACAGTATTACGTTTCAAAGCCTAACCATTTCTAGTCCAGCACTTCTAATGTGATTCAGTCCTTTGACTCAAAAGTCTCATTCTCAGATATTAAATCAGCATGTGCCTTTATGACTCAACATTTATCTGTGGGATGATGATTGAATTCATAATTTAGAGAAGCGTCTGTATAAATATATCCTCACTAATAATTCTGAAAGGTAATCTTGCCATGTTCCTTTTTATACAAAGGGGAAAAAAATAAATCAAGAAAAGACATCCTTAAAAAACTGTTATTCATATGCTGCTCTACATATGGACACTTCTCAAAAGCTCCCTCCCTCCACACATGCACACACAAATGCATTTGTGAAAACTGCACATCACTTTGTATGCTTTACATATAAAAGTAATTTACAAATGTTTTAAGTCTCCTTTGTATTTCAGTAGTGATGTAAAAAAAAAAATCCCCAGAGGGCCTTACTGTAAATGAAAGCTTATAGTTTAAGTATTATTAATTAAATCACTCTTCAACCAGGTTATACTTGGAGCTGCTCATACTGTGCATATGTGAACAGACACCGCGTTAAAATCCACATCAGTAACTACATTCTGAATTAATTTCTCATACCTCATAAATGGAGGAAGGAACTGATAGAGTTTCTCCTTTCCTTTCTTGCATTTCCTTCTCAGAAACCCAAAGCTGACATTGTTTTTCTTCATAACGATTTCTTTTTTTTTTTAATTGTGAGTCATTCTGCAGTGCTGTGCATGTTGTACAATTGCCAGGAAAACATAAGGATTTGGGTATGTCTTCCAGTCTTGTGATGCAGTATATTCTTAGGAAGTGCCTCTCTGATGGGTATTACAGCTTCCATGTTCCGTTTTGCAGCTGTCACTTTCGATGATTTTGCTTCACATCTTCCCATTCCTTTCCTCACCTAAAAAGGGGGGGTTATTGTGTCTTTAATTATTTCCATGAGAATTCAAGACTGACAGTGAAAATGAACCTATCTTTGCAAACATAGAGCCAGTATCAATGTGTAGGAATGAAAAAGAGAATTACTTAAGATTCAGGAGACGTGAGACTGAGATCTCATGGGAATTAAAATTGGGTTTTAGCTTACAATAAGTTCAAAAGAAGAAAAATGAAACTCGAGTAAAAATTATCCTAAAAATGTGTGCCATATGCTGCAAGATTTTGAACAGTTTTTCTCTTTTTGAAAGATACCTGCAGCATAATTTCTGTACAGGCTCACTAGCTGCATCTAAAGGGTTTGGGGATTACCCAGCTGCATGGTCAAAGGATTACATCTGAGAAAAAGCCGTACCAGATTTACTTCAGAATGGCTCTGAAACTTATATATTCAGCAGCTCCAGTGCTGAAAACTCCTTCTGGGAAAAGATGAATGCTGGCAACATGCACACAGATTTAAAGCTCATTTACCATTTTACCTCTTAGATTTCCACTTTAGGAAGATATTTGATTTGTGGATATCTGCCCTGCTTCAATGGTACCATTGATTTACCAGGAGACATTGCTTCATCTTGAAGCTTTCATTTGGTGCTGGATTGAGGCAGCTCAGGCTTTATGTCAGAAGGTCCCAAAAGATATTCCAGATTTTTTTCTCTTTGTCCCCACCTTGAACCCCTATATAAGGATTGCACTCTGTATAAATAACATTTCCAGCATAAATGGAAGGAGAGTTTCATGCTCCAGCATTAGGCCTGAAAATGAGAGGAAGCAAACCAATAGTGATAAACACTGACTGTAAAATGCCCTAAGCACAGAGCAAGGAGGGAAAATATAGAGTGGGTAGAAATGTGATTCATTTTAAAACTTAATTTAATAAAATGTGCTAAAGATGGTGAAAAATGCATTTAGCTCTCAACCTCCAGGACTGTACATTGTGAACTAGCATCTAGCCATAATGGGGTTTCTGCTTCATCAGCTGCAATAATTATTTTTCTTGATTTGCCTTGGTCATTTTATATAACAATTTCTCTGTGTATGTGTGTATATGTATATGTGCATGTGCTTTTGTGTGCATTTCCTTTGATTGTTATTTCTCATTTATTTTTCTTTCTTATCAAAAAACAAACCAATCCAAAACTAAACACACCAAGAAGGAACATTAAAGATGATTTAATATGTATTTTGATGACTGACATTGTAAATATTTCTTACAAGAACGCACAGCATTCTGGTCAGTGCTCACTGCAGACCCTTTTTCTAGCCACTTTACATAGAATGAGGGTGGCATGGAGCTCAAGTTCCAAGGCCTGCTGGTTCCTTGACATAGCAGCTGGTGTATAATGCTTCACCTTTTACTGCAGATAGCTTACCTGCCATCACTTGACCCATTGTGCAAGGTTTAAACAAGGCCTCAGGGTCCTCAGCAGCTCATCAGACTTCAGGCTTGGATTTGCACACTTGGGACTTTAAAGGCGTATTTTGTCAAACACTTAAAATCATCAGCTATTTTTTTTCACTTGATTTGCTCAAGAACTGGGAGACATTGTTGGTTGAGAAGTGGCTCTCAGTTTTCCCTTCTTCCTGTCCAGAATCTCAATAAGACCTTTTGCTCCATTTAAATGCTGGTCGTGTTCCACGAATCTCAGATTTTTTTTACTTTCTCCAACGAGACACACTACTGTACACGGTCTTGAGAATGAGTGGGTGTGTATGCATTAAAAAAACCCCAAAACCCTAAACAACACAAAACCACAACCTAACAACACACTGATTTGGATCATGCTGTGATATGTGTTTATATGTTTTTGATCTATATTTTCTTTTATTAACCATCCCCTTGCCCTGTATCTGAGAGTGTTAGCTACTGTTTCTCAATTACACCCACTGGTAAAACCTGCCCTGCGGGGCTTCTCACAGCGGTTGCCCTTCTAGCGTCAGCTCAGCAGATGAAAAGCAGATGGAAAATTCCAGGGGTTCAGGTTTGAATGTTTCAATCATAAGTTAGCATAACATGGACTGGTGAGAGCTGTGTTTTGAGTCTGCTATGCAAAATGAGACAGCTGCACTCTGGTGAAGCTGTTTGCGCGGGAGGCTTAGCTCTGGAAAGTAGGAGCAAATAAAGGATTCAAGGAATTTACACTGAAAGAAAGAGCAAAAATAGAAAAAGGTGAGTACTGGGAATATGAGTATCAGAGACAGTTTGTCTCACCCAGGGGTCTTTTAGATCAGGTTTTCTTTTGTGGGGGATGAACCATACCAATTAATGGACAACCTTTAGCTGAGGCACATTCAGCTTGAGCTGCAGAACGAACCTTCAACAGAAGAAGACACGGCCCATTTAAGACTCATCCTGAATCATCAACTTTCCTCTCTCCCCCACTACCCTTTCTCTTCACTGAGTTCAAAGTCTGGACTTCCTGAATTAGATATTTCTGCAAATGCCTTGAAAAAGCAAAGTGGCTTCTTTTTCAGTCAATTGCCAAAGCACATCAAAAGAGTCCCTGGACAGTGGATAGGAGGTGACCTGAGTTTGAAATCAGCCTCAGAGCAGGCTTAAGAGCTCTGTTACGGCTTCTTTTCCATATTGAAGTCAGATTTGGACCACTCATTGCCTCCAAAATTAAGACCACTGGCAATTTTTATCCAAACTGAAGACTGATACTTATGAAGACCTCAAATTACCTCCCACACATGTTCCTCATTCCTATTAATTTTATTTATGTATTTAAATTGTTGCTCACTGGGATACTCTCATCAGATGCACATTTTGCTCTTGGGAGAGTTCCCAGGGGAGAGGCAGTCAGAGAGTATTACCACAGCCTTCTTCAACACAACACAAACAATATCCTGCAGCATAACTCAATCTAAGCTAGCAAGCAGCTGCACAGAACAGTCCCCCTACCAATTAATTTTAATAATAATACTTAGCACATACAAAATATGTTTCAACTTCAAAGCATTTTTCAAACAGAGAGGGCCAAACTGGGTCTGCCCTGGTGTGGCTGTATTTGACAGAAGGATAGTGAAAATAATTGCATTGCAAACACCGTTCTGCACTTCCATTGTCTTGACTTTTCTCCACCTGCACTCAGAGTGATTGCACGCTTATTTTTCCATTTTGTTGGACAATATGCTAGCACTTCAACAACTCACTGTTGTGAGGTTTTCAAGGGGGTTGTAGTCAAAGCCTGAGCACTGACTTACTTTGTGCATCAGAATAACATGTAGATTAGCGTTAAACTCTCCCCCCCCTTTTTTTTTTTCCCTTGTTCAAGACCAGAAAAATACTAAAAATGTTACCAGCCTAGTGCTGGAGTGAGGTGGTGTTGCAAAATTCACTGTCTCTTTTCCATTTTTTCCTAGTTTCTGATTTTGTTTTCCATGTAAGGATGCTAATACCCTGCACCACGCTTGTGTGGTAAAAGTGGAACAGTGTAAGAAATTTGTTTCCTTTCCACCCTCTGCTTTTTTCCTGTCCTATTTCATGTCAAATCAGCTTCAAATGATCTAGCTAGGATGGGTGCTGATGTCAGAAACCCCTTCTATTTCCTTTGATATATTGCTCCCAAAACAGGTCTCTTTTCACCTGCTGGACAAACACATGCTGTAGAAAAGATGGAGTATTTCTAATGCAATACCTGCTAAAGCCATGTTCATTAATGCTTCAATTTCCCTGTTATTGTGAAACGTGACTCATAATACATCCACATATTAATAGCAAACCCATTGACTACTAAGAGGATGATATTGTAGGGGACTATTTAACATCAGATGAAAAGTCTCAGCCACGTGTATAAAAGCAAAATACATTTCTTTCTCTTAGAGGATGTTCTAGGGCTGTATCAGCACTTGACATTGTTGTGCACTGGGTGCTTGTTGGGGGATCACTGATCTTTATTTCAAGTACTGACACAAGTTAGATTCTAAAACAAGATCCTATAAGAGAGCCACAATGAACAGTCACTCTGTTCTTGCACAATGAGTAAAATTAATTTCAGCTTAAAAACAGTAAAAAAAAAAAAGCAAAAATAAAAAAAAAAAAACCTGCTACACTTCCAATATCTTTCTCTCCCTCCTTTTTATCTTGTTCCTTTTTTTTTTTAAATTAATTTATTTTTTATGGCTATAAAGCACATAAAGAAAAATATACTGTAGATCAGCTGCAATCATTTTGTCATTGCTGAAGGATATTATTATCTAAAAAGCATTTATGGAAGAGAATATATGTTCCATATATTCATAAAATTTGTTCAAATTGGTTTAATGTTCTCAACAATATATCACACAGCTTTTTCTGTGTTAATCACATGTTTCTTGAAAACAGGACATATATATCTTTGTATTTTATCATATCCTTTGCTTAGTTTGTATATTTTAAATACATGCTGACAAGATAATTTAACTTATTGTACCATTTTGGAATGTTAAATAATGAGGATTTTTATTATATCTATATGTTTTGGACTTGCTTTTGATCATTTAAAATCTAACAAGAATGTTAAAAGCATGCATTGCTGGAACACTGAATTTCAAATTGTAGTATCAAACTATTTCCAATAGTTTTTATATTCATGATCTCTGCGGGGAGATGCTATATTATGTCAGTGATTATTTATGTGTACAACTCTAATTTTGGAACCTTCTTTAAATTTAAACCATTCAATCCATAATAAAAGAACTTAAGATATATTTTTCAAAATCATTATAATGCCTAAAGCAGCACTGGTTTAAGAAAAAAATGCTGGTATTTGGAAAAAAAACCCAAAAACCAAAACCAACTTTGTGTGGTTTCAACATTCTTGTTTTTTCTCTTTAAGTTCTTTCTGTTCTAATATTTACAGAATTTTTTTTCATAATTTGGAGAACTGTGTTGTGACTCCTACTTCTAAATATTTATAAAGTAGAAAAATTTATTACAAGTGTGATCATACTGTGAGATGTACAGAAGAGACTTTTACAAATGCTTCTCCTTCTACAGATATTTCTTAGTGGCTTCATGTGAGTTATTACATTGTTTACCCACAATTTTTTATGACATTTATTTTTAATTGGAACTTGATTGCTATAATCACAACAGAGCATGAGGATTGCTAAGAGTTTCATCAGAACAAAACTTTATTGGATTACACAGAGAAACAGCATATGAACCACACATTCCAGGTGGTAAAATCTCTAGCAGAAAGGAAAAACTCAGAATTATGTCCCACTTCTTTCATTAAAAATTTCTATTGGGTAATTCTATACTTCCTCAATGAACTTGTATTTTTGATCAGTTAGTCGTATTCATTAATTTTAAAGTGGAAACACTGTTTTTGATGCAGGACTGGATGTTTTTCAAAATGGTAAGTAGCATATTTTGTGAAACTACAATCTAATATAATTTAATCTAGACTGATTTCCTGAATAATATTTTCTGTATCCCTTAAGGCCATATAAGGTTATCTTGGGTCACTGGTGCTTTCCCACTCCTGGTTGCCCATATTTTTGGTTGACTTGTTTATTCCTCACATGGAGCATTTGGGAAAGTCTTTTGTATCTCTATAGAACATAGCACAGAAGGTAATAAACTGAAAGCAGCTTTGATCCTTATTTCAAATAACTTAATGTAATTTCCATTAGCTTTGACCTTAGAGGTTTTCAAAAATGAGGGATATGGTGCAAATATTTTGACTAAATGGTTTTAATTTTTTCCTGTCTGTACACCTTAACTTTAAGAGCCTACAGGACAGCAACCTTTCTTAAAAGTTGTGACTCTAACAGCCAAGTAGTTATAGTCATCCCAACCATCTCAAGGGTATGAGCAAAAGTTTAAATGAATAAATTCTAGAAAATATCAAAGAAATCTAAATTTAAATTTCTTGTTAGCATGTCTTCACTTCAAACTGCTCCTAACTGCTTTAGAAAGCCTTAGTTTTTCAGGGTAGGACAGTAATAATATAGCTCATTAAATGCTCACATTAATTCACTCCACCACCCTATGCCCCTGTCATACACAGTTCAAATTTGCTCAAAAGTTAGTTGCTTTCAAAATAAGTCATAATCCTACCGGGATCTGAAGTGTGCTCCCCCCAACCCACCCCCCTGGAGCTCTATGGCCATTGCATTTAATTTAATTTAGGGAAAATCTGAATCGAATCTTGTCATACTCCCCCCGGGGAAAATGTGTTTCACAAAATGAAGCGCTGCAGAAAAAAAAGGAGCACGCACAAGCCTGGGTGCCGTGAATCTTCCCAGACGTTCATTTGCATATCTCCTCTCCTTCTCAGTGGGCACTGGAACCAGCATTTTGTATTTGTCCTGAAACAAGCTGTTCCTCACTAAGCATTGGGGTGCCTAGTGCACTTTGGGCAGGCTGTTTTTGAAGACACCTTCTTGGACATTTATTTTCTTTCCCCCCCTCTTTTTTGTCCTTGAAAGAATAATAAATAAAAGTTTGTTACCTGATGGTTCTCTAGACATTGATAGTTAAGTTACTGATGGTTTGGAATATTGAGGAAGGATGAGTAGGGAATAGTAGCAGATGAGGTCACTGAACCTGAGACCTGGATTTATGAGCTTCTCTCTTGAGACCTGGTTTGGTTCCATGACTTGCTGGATTTTGTGGCAAGCCATAGTGAAATCTCCACGACTCACAGTAACCACAGAGGTGAACATATTTTGGGTTCTTTGACAGACTATGGAGTTAATAACCTACTTTTTTTACTGATTAACCCAGGTATTACTTGTTGTCTACTTGAATTAGCATGGGTCACCAGATGCCAAAACATGCTGCAATTCCATTTTACCTGGGTGAAAACCTCCCTTGCTAACTTACATTGTAAAGTAATTCCTCAAGGTTCAACTTATGCAGCTGGCAGAGTTGTTCTGAAACAACGTAAATGTTATACTTTCTTTGTAAAAATACATTAGGTGGAAGATCTCCTTTACCAGGCCACAACCCCCAGCTCTATGCACAGTTTATATTTCTCCGTGCTTTGCTCCACAATGGGAGTTACGCTTTGCCTTAGAAGAGCTGCACATGTGCAGACATATAGGAAAATGTGTGGACACCTTTCCATGGCTTGTTTCAAAGACTGAGTACATGAGGTTGAGACTGAGTTATACCTAAGAGAGGTTATAGCTAAGAAGAAAATCAACAGAGAACAGAAAACCATTTTGTCCACTCATTAATTTTTATTTCCCCTTTCCCTGAAGAATAAAAAAAAAAAAACAAACACGAAAGTCCTTTCAATAAAAAAACTTCTCACCACTGCATTGTTTCTCTACTTATTTTGGTCTAACTTTATCCCACCTCAATATTGGTATTTAGAAACTGGAGGCATAGTTTAAGACAGGTGCCTGGATGCTGTCATTGTCAATGGAGAGTTCTAGTAGACCCATACTTTTACTTTCTTTTTTTTCTTATTACTTCAGGAAAATACTGCATGTCAAGAAAGAAAAAAATAATGAAAAAAAGAAAACCATGTCATTTCAGGTTTCATTGTCTCATGTGTCGTCTTGTTAAAGCGCAGCATTTGGCTAGGACTTTCTTGTCAACTTACAATTCAATGTAAAGTGACAACTGCAGCCAGACATGGTGTGAGTTCTAAAAAGATGTGTCCATCAACAGAACTTTAAAACTGAGGGGGAGGAAGGTTCACAAAATAGAGTTATAGTACTTTTCCCCCTAAGTAAACAACACATGAATTGTATTTACATATCAAAATAATTTAAATATTTTGATATTTTTTTTTCTTTCTTTTTAGTTGTTTGTTAAATTTACTTAAAATATTAATTAAAGCTGTATGCATCTAAAATTGGCATAACTTAAGACTCTGAAATAGCCTTCCCTTTATATCTGAGATTTACCAGTTCAAGAATGAGTAATCTATCTTGAATTTCAATTAGACCTCCAGAGGTAACTCAGATAATTTTTCCCATTCTGTGCACAGTAAAATTCAGGTACTGAAAGAGACCTTCTTCATTCTGAAATGAATTAATCGATATAAGTAAAAAAAAAAAAAAAATTAAAAAAAGAAATTTCCCATTTAAAAAAGAATAATACAAATTTACTCTGAAAGTAATGATCTCTTTTTTGATAATTATTTCAAAGTTTTATAGTATTCCAGATCAAAAGGCACCACTCTGAGATCAAGCTGATATTATCAATTGTACTTTAAATTTTGGAAACCAAGTAACTATGGTACATTGATTACAATTATTTGCACTTAATAAAATATTTAGTTAGAAGTGAATCTGGCACTCAGATAGAAATTTCATAAACACTGTAATTCACTGATATTCTTATAGTTGAGTTTTCGTGGTAAATTAGTTCTTAAAAAACAACAAAAACATCAACCAAAAAAGCCAAAAAAACCCAAAACCCTAACAAAACCAAACAAACAACAAAACCAAAGCCAAATTAATTTTTCCCAATTTTAGTTAATTTTAATACAGATGCTTGCTATGCATTTAAGATCCATTTTTCTCTGCAACATAATAGTGTTTTCACATCTGGAGATTTTCCCTATCTTAAGCTTCTTTGATGTTTAAGTAGAAATATTCTCCCATCTTTTAGATAAAATAAACAAGTTGATCTCTTAAAATTTGACATTTTTCTCCAGACCTCAAATAATTTCAAAAGATATTGACTGACATTTTCCTCTGCTTCACTCTCCTCTTACAATGATCAACATCAAATACAAATTCATTCTTTGCATCTTTGCCTCTCCACCACCTTAGATGAAGATACAATACTTCACTTTTGCTTAGAACTCAATTTTTTTTTAAGCAGGGACAGTAAACAATCCTTATTGTTATAACTTCACCTGAGATTTTTAACAACTGGATATTTTTTAAGGTCAAAGTTTTTGAGAACACAATATTCTATATCATGATATGAAATATTCCTTTATTCATAAAAAAGTATTACCTTGCACAATCATGCTCCTTGGTTTCTATTATTTCCTGACCATATTGAATATGCGGTCCACCTCCTACCTAAGCTTCTTCTATGGTTATCAGCCTTATTATTTACTGCTGTAACTGGTGAGAGACACGGGAAGAATGTGTGATCAGGAGCAGCTTCTGCTCCTGTTACTGATTTCATTCAACAGCCAGTCCCCCCTGAAAAAACAGGTGGCTTCAAATGCTGATTGCTTATAATTTTGTGTTTAATGTTACATATTTGGAATACCATGAACATAAACCTTTGATGACAAAGAAAAATATTTAAACAAACACACAAATAACCCATCAATTCTTAATTCTAAGTGAGTCTACTAGTGCTCTCCAAAAGCCAATTAGGTATATTGAACAGCTACTGGTTTTAGACTGTTCTGGTGTTTTCATGAATGAACAGAAGTTGCTAATCTGCTATGGATGTCACACACTAAGAGATATGCTTAGCTGCCAAAGCATACATTTAAAAAGTTCCTCAATATATAGTATAAAGCATATGGAGTATATTTATATACCCTCCACTATGTACTGAAGGGAAAGGTGTGCTATAAAAGACCTCATAAGCACATAGTAGAGTGTGTCACCTGCTCCTGCACTCTATATTGTTATGTCAGTGAGTGACTTTATTAGCTAGACAAGAACTGCAGGCAGGCAGTAAGTGATGTATATTAACAACTTTTCTCAATTATATCAGGTCCTGACCCTGCTCCTGTTGAATTCCATGGCAAAACTCCCACTGACACCGATTGTGTAGGCTTGGGATTGCATTTATCAGCATTTGGAGACTATCTTTAATTTTAACTGTATTTTATACAGACTTAGAGATAGGAGAACATTCATCTCATTTCACAAAACAGAGAAGATAATCAGTGGCTGAATTTAACGTAGTTTCTGAAGGTCATAGCTGGAATTACTGTAGACAGAACTGAGCCCACTTTCTTGGTTTCTGCAGATATTCAAAGACAGGCAGAGGTGAACTGGCCTTGGATATAGGTTTTGGAAGGGCTACAGAACTTGTTCAGTGAAAGGTGTTGCACATGACCTGCACACCTATTGCTGGGTTTGCAAGAGAGCACTGATTAAAATGAGGAAAAAAAAAAAAAATCCTTTTTCAGTGTTAAAAAATTGTGATTAAGCGGAATACTGGACAATCGGAAAAACTGATTAACTTATGCCCCTTTTAGGGGCTTGCAACTGGCAACTACATACTGTGTATCCAAACCCAAGCGAGGGAAACCAGGTGATTGCAACTGATTGATAGTGCACAGAAACCTGACTGACAGCAGACAGGAACACATAAACCTGTTTAACAAAGATATTTAATGCAAAATGGATGTGTTTGGTTACATATAAATACTCTCTCCAGAGTTGCATTTTTCTGTCAGATTTTATACTACAAAAATAAAGGGTTCACATGCAGCTACTGGCACATAAGGCACTCACAGCTGTTCTTGAAGGAAATAATTTCTATCACCAGCTGTAGTTCCCCTCCCCAGAGATGCAACCTCTACAGTTCTGTCCCTGCCATTCATTCCTTATCAACTAAACATTAAAAAAAAACCAAAAAAAAAAACCCCAAAAAACACCCCATGGAAGTGAATAAACACACTCACAATATTGTGCATAAGTGGAAATCTGAGGCCCTTCACAGAATGTGTATCACCCAGGAATTTGCTTGAGCTATACCTTACAGCTATTTTATGCCACATGTCCTACAGAACAGTTTTTGTTCTATCCCATGTGGGTTTCTGTTCTTTCTGTTTTCCACTTCATTCATCCTTCAAAAATGTTTATTTATAAAGTTATGCCTGGTCCATAAAGTCAGGACAATGTACCTCAAATATTGCAGTGGTCTAGGAGAGAATTACATAAAAAAGGAAAAAGAATGAATTTAAGGTGAGAGTAGTGTGTCTTACAAAATATATGTATTGACCACGTATAAACCTTTGTTGAGAGACATAAATGGGGTGTCACTTGAAGACACTTTTTAATCTATTAAAATTAATCTAATTAAAATTAATCTATTGGGCATATGGGCTAGTTTTAATATGTATATTGCAGTCTTGCTCCCTCCCAATGTCTGCTGCTATGCAGAAACTCATCTGTACTGGAAGACAGGTTTAGGTTGAAAATTTTTTAAAAGCAGACACAAAAGGGTATTGCAGAGGAACATTTCTGCCTATGGAAATGCTTTGCAAATTTCAATAGGAATAAAAATATCAGATTTTTGCAAAAATAAGCATGGTAGTTTTAGCTTCAATTGTATCTCACTGCATTGAAATGCCAGCATGAAAGTGTTTTATGTGTGTAACTTCAGTGGCATAAACAGAACTTCAGTCTGTCTTTAGAGTTAAGCACACGTTTAAAAAGTCCATCAGTTTGGGTCCTTAATATGCAATGATATCTTTTATGCAGTCTTTAAACTACTTATTGATTATAATTATTATTGGTCATTTTACTTCACTCGTAGCTTTACCATAAGAGTTGTGTAGAAAAGTTTTGGTTTGCTATAGAAAGAGCTCTATCATTTTTCTATAAAGAGAATACTTTTAAGCCTTTTTTCTTCCTTCCATGTACTATGCTCCAAAGCAAATCTCATGTTATAATCTTTGTCCTTTATACATATCATTCATCCCCAAATAACATCATCTGCTCAATGTAAGTATCTTCACACATATATTTCAACAGTGTCATCTCTCTGTATTTGTTCTCCCTTTGCTTGTACTATTTATGAAATAAACTATTTTGCGTTACATCTGTAATTTTTTTTCCCAATAAAAAATTGATGCCCCCTGTTTATACATGAAGAAACATCTGGAGGTTTTAGAGGCAAACAAGAAGAATTTTCTGTAAATTCCTTTTTCCCTGACTTGCCTAAAATAGAATACAACTTATATCCTTGATATAAACACTCACATGATATGAATTCAACATAAATGCTGTTACATTTTAGTAATTTGAAAAACCGTATTGGTGTGAAACTGCTATATAAACACCTGTATTGCTAAGTCTGTATTTCTAGCTCTACTCAGTTCTGCAAAATATTTCTAAAAGGCAATGAAATCAATTATACTTCTGGATACATGAGAGACAATTAGTGGATTAATAACATCAGTTAAATCATCAGCTCTTTGCTAATCAGGTTTGAAAAAAGGAAAAATAGAGCATTTTTGTCAATTTTCCCAAAAATTATTTGGTCCCCTTGAATCTGAAAAATAATAACTCAGAAGCTATATTTTTGCAAAACATTACTTCAGAACTGGGTGAGATTAAAAAAAAATAAAAGAAAAGAAAAAAAAGAAAAAAAGAAAAAAAGAATAAAACCCCCATTTTTGGGTGAAATTTTGTATGCCAGACCAGAGGTTTCATCCACCTGTAATTCTTAAGCCCTTGTGGATGGATAAATAAAAGCACAAATCACCCTGGAAGATGGCAATTTAGCAGAATTAAACCCACTGTGACACAATGTAAGTTGATATTCAGAAGCTATGTTCTCCAGACTTCTCACTTGTTTAAATTTCTTTTCGTTGAATCACCTCCTCACTTTGCAAAAAATAAAATGAACTCTATATGGGGAATCCAATTTTAAGAAACAGGATCCATTTAATATTTCTAACAATGTCAATTCTAGCAAAAAAATTGCCGAAGGTGGACAGGAAAGCTGTTTGCTACTTTTAATCACAAATGATAACATAATTTCAAGTAGCAGATTTTCCAGTCATAGCAGATTTCCTGCTCATAGTTTAGGATGATCTATATGGTTTCTGAAGATTTGATTATTATTCCTTCCTTCCTTCCTTCCTTCCTTCCTTCCTTCCTTCCTTNCTTCAGTCTGTCTTTAGAGTTAAGCACACGTTTAAAAAGTCCATCAGTTTGGGTCCTTAATATGCAATGATATCTTTTATGCAGTCTTTAAACTACTTATTGATTATAATTATTATTGGTCATTTTACTTCACTCGTAGCTTTACCATAAGAGTTGTGTAGAAAAGTTTTGGTTTGCTATAGAAAGAGCTCTATCATTTTTCTATAAAGAGAATACTTTTAAGCCTTTTTTCTTCCTTCCATGTACTATGCTCCAAAGCAAATCTCATGTTATAATCTTTGTCCTTTATACATATCATTCATCCCCAAATAACATCATCTGCTCAATGTAAGTATCTTCACACATATATTTCAACAGTGTCATCTCTCTGTATTTGTTCTCCCTTTGCTTGTACTATTTATGAAATAAACTATTTTGCGTTACATCTGTAATTTTTTTTCCCAATAAAAAATTGATGCCCCCTGTTTATACATGAAGAAACATCTGGAGGTTTTAGAGGCAAACAAGAAGAATTTTCTGTAAATTCCTTTTTCCCTGACTTGCCTAAAATAGAATACAACTTATATCCTTGATATAAACACTCACATGATATGAATTCAACATAAATGCTGTTACATTTTAGTAATTTGAAAAACCGTATTGGTGTGAAACTGCTATATAAACACCTGTATTGCTAAGTCTGTATTTCTAGCTCTACTCAGTTCTGCAAAATATTTCTAAAAGGCAATGAAATCAATTATACTTCTGGATACATGAGAGACAATTAGTGGATTAATAACATCAGTTAAATCATCAGCTCTTTGCTAATCAGGTTTGAAAAAAGGAAAAATAGAGCATTTTTGTCAATTTTCCCAAAAATTATTTGGTCCCCTTGAATCTGAAAAATAATAACTCAGAAGCTATATTTTTGCAAAACATTACTTCAGAACTGGGTGAGATTAAAAAAAAATAAAAGAAAAGAAAAAAAAGAAAAAAAGAAAAAAAGAATAAAACCCCCATTTTTGGGTGAAATTTTGTATGCCAGACCAGAGGTTTCATCCACCTGTAATTCTTAAGCCCTTGTGGATGGATAAATAAAAGCACAAATCACCCTGGAAGATGGCAATTTAGCAGAATTAAACCCACTGTGACACAATGTAAGTTGATATTCAGAAGCTATGTTCTCCAGACTTCTCACTTGTTTAAATTTCTTTTCGTTGAATCACCTCCTCACTTTGCAAAAAATAAAATGAACTCTATATGGGGAATCCAATTTTAAGAAACAGGATCCATTTAATATTTCTAACAATGTCAATTCTAGCAAAAAAATTGCCGAAGGTGGACAGGAAAGCTGTTTGCTACTTTTAATCACAAATGATAACATAATTTCAAGTAGCAGATTTTCCAGTCATAGCAGATTTCCTGCTCATAGTTTAGGATGATCTATATGGTTTCTGAAGATTTGATTATTATTCCTTCCTTCCTTCCTTCCTTCCTTCCTTCCTTCCTTCCTT
>VZTX01025414.1:123319-174341 GCA_013400915.1 Pardalotus punctatus
CCTCCTTTTTTTTTTTTTTTTTGGTGATAATTTGAGAATCTACACCAAAACAAAATCTGGAGATGAATGATCCATATTTTTAGGATTTTTTTTACTCATTCAAAAAGTTTAGAAAGTATTCTGTGAAATAAATTTGAGAATCATTAAGCTTAGAGAAACTTTCCATGATGAGACCTTCACTATGTGTAAAACAGCTGCAGATGTGTGCCAATTTATACCAGGTGCAGATCTGACCTCTGGCATTCCTTGGGTTTTATTCACTTTGTTATCCACATATTTCTACATTTATGTTTTGAGATCCGTGCCTCACTGATATCTACTTCAGACAACTTTATCTGTCAATCACCTAGACATGGATGCAACACTCATTACCTCTATTTGGATACTTGAGCTGTACTCACTAGGTGGATGTGGGAATTTCAACAGTCATTATAATCCGTGAATAAAGGCTCATATTTTAGGTGTTCTACCTGCATATCCAAGGTGCCTAGAAATATCATATGCAGAGATTTATTTGTGTGGCAAAGGATTTCAGAGAAGCCCAGCAGGAAACCAGTAAAGGAATTGAAAAGCTAAAAATGTTCACTGAAATGAAGGTAAGGTTCCCATAGTGGGATGAAAAAAAGTGAAGAACTTTCAGGCAACATTAACTACTTTTTGAATATAAGGAGGAAAAGGCTCACAGGTGGAAGAGCAAATTCTAAGTGTCAGTATCTTCTGGTTTACCATTTGACAGAGTTGTTCAAAATTGGGAAGGGAGAATAAATAACTCAGATATTGTCTACCACCCTAACTTCCAATCTAGTGTTTGTTTAGTGTTCTCCCACTGATATTTTAGTTATTGTATTTGCTTTAAGATAACCATATTTATGTGCATTTAACATGCAGAGAGGTGGGGCCTCACAAACCTTAAACCCATATATTGAGATATACTATTATCTACCAAAACATACTGATCTATCTCTATCAAGAGTCTACCAGGTGATCCCGGTGGGGTTTTGATCATAATCCAAATGCTTAACAAGATTTATTTTCCTATTCTCTCTTCATAATAAGTGAGAAAGTCCTCAGATAAGATAAAAAGAATTCTGTCTGTATTCAGCTCTGACAAAAAAAGAAGTCTTTGCTGAT
Organism: Pardalotus punctatus; assembly: GCA_013400915.1. Classification (NCBI taxonomy): domain Eukaryota; kingdom Metazoa; phylum Chordata; class Aves; order Passeriformes; family Pardalotidae; genus Pardalotus; species Pardalotus punctatus. Next base: position 124,451 of record VZTX01025414.1, read on the forward strand.
TAATATTAAAATGGCCTAGACCATCCTTTTTCTTTGCAATGCATTGCTTTAGTTTCTGTCCTCCATATGTTCTGCTGTAAAACTGGACCTTAAGATAAGTCATTAAAATCCAACATCAGTCAAAGGCGGGCAGTGATGGTGACACTAAAAACTCAGTCTTTCATCTAAGATTAATTTGTAATTTTATCAGTGTCATTTACTGGAAGTTTCAAGAGCTGGAGTATGCATGTTTTTGTATATGTGTGTGTAGCCATGTTTGTGCATGTTTAGAGGAACATTTTACCATGCAAAGCTTTGATGGCTCTGAAATTTCCTGCCATTTATACCTGTTATCCTTTAAGAGTCTCAGAACAGTGGCAGTTTCTTCCAAGGATTCCCTCAGTTGTGTTTCAAGCTTTAGTAAGAAGAAAACAAGTTTACCACGTGACCCCTGGGCCTAATTATGGCAAGAACAAGCCAAAATCTGCATACCATATCCCTCTGGAATCTCAAACACTTAAAATAAAACAAGATGGTGAAATACAAGTCTGTTTCTCCTATCACTAACTTAAATTAAAAAAAAAAAAACAAACAAAAAACAACAACAACAAACCACCAAAAAGAGACAATCCACAGATGCTTGGGTTTTGTGTGATTAAGAAATGCAAAAGATGTGCTGAGAACATTATTCCTTGGGAATTATTGGCTCAGATCAAACAATTATTATTTAATTATATTGCCTATAGTTCCTCCCAAGTTCTCTGAGTATCCTCTTGTTTACATTTTATTTTTCTCTTCTTTTCTTTCCTACAGAAATTCCCTTCTGTGTCAATCTATATTTAATGACTTTGGTTTAAGCTTTATTATGAATTCACAGACTTTGATTTTTTTTTACAGCTGAGCTTCCAGGTTAACTCTTTGGAATATTTTTTCAGTAAATTTTGAACAGCACATAGACCCCTAAGAATCCCATGGGAATTCAGCCAGTTATGCTCAGTTTTCTTTCCCTCTCCCCAACACTGTGTTTCAGTTTTATTTTGGTGAGAACCTTTTGTTTGGTTGATCTGTGGTTTGTTTTTTTTGTTTGTTTATCTGAAGGTTTTTGTTGTGTTTAGTTGCTCGTTTGTCTTTTTTGCAAATATTTTCTGTTAAATGGTTTTGAAATAACTCACTGCTGGAATCAGGCTGTCACATGAAGGTACACCGGAATTAAAGAAATACGCATGTGTTAGAGCATGGCCATACTTGGCAGATGTAGATGTGTGATAACCCTTCCCACAACCAGATGTGTGCATTCAGATCTGTGGAAATCAAAGAAGAAAATCTGGCACAAACTTCAACACCCTTGAAGTATACCAGGCATCTGCCAAAATTGTCAGACTAAGCCTGCAGATCTTCAAAAGGGCTGCATTTGGATCCATGTTCAGAAGTAGTTTACAGAGTGCCCTGCCAGCACAACGTTGACACAAATAATATGTCTACCTTGAAATTAGTTTTAGGCAAAGACAATTTTATTTCAGCTCACAGAAATATAAAATTTGCCATAGCACACAAGAAACAGATAGATGGGGAATGAACTTAAAAACGCTTGGTGCCAGATGCTTCAGAGAAATAGATGAACAGTACAATTTGCCCAAAGGGGAACTTTCTTCTTCAGCCCTAGTTTATGCCATGAGGCAGATGGACTCATATCCCTTCCAATTATTACTATTATTATTATTATTATTATTATTACTGGTATTTCTTATAGTTATTTTTATAATTTTAACATATGTTCTATTTATCAGCATACAGTCTTGAAAATGTCCAGTTCTTTTCCTTTACTTTTTTGTTTCCTTTCCCCCCCGAGAGTTTGTTAATGGACGTAATACAGAAATAATGGTTATAATTTGCAGCTAGAGAATTGCACCCATTTAGGGATATTAAAGCAGTTTTTCCAAAGACTATTAAATTTAGCTTCAACACATCTATTTTGGGTTAGGTAAATATCAACATTTCATCCATAAAGGAATTAGCACAGAATGGAGACAAGGCCAGTTTTTCAGAGTGAGATATCTAATATTTGAAGACCCAAAGTGCCCATTTTCAATTTGGTTTACTTCCCTACTAAAACACTAGAGTTCTTTGAAGTTTTAATGTGCAATGGAGCCCGGGAACCCCTGAAAATCAGGTGTCTATTCCTGATTTCCATTGTGTTTTTTCATACCAATACCATGGTTTGTAATGTCTCTTTGCTTTCCTGTAGAGATAAGAATAGTTCCAGCTCTGAGGAGCTTACACTTTGAATAGACAAATGTAAAGAATTTCAGACAATAGTAAAAGTATGAAGGTGGAACAGGGGTTCAAGAGCTGTACCAGTCTGGTAACCTTCATTGAATCAGTGGGCTAAGAATAGAGTCAATGTCTCTGAAGTTATTCTCCAGTGATGTAATAGCTGACTTATGTATTAAAGGGTCTAATCCTCTAGTTCAGCCTTGTTTGAATAGTTTGTATGACATTGGAAAATGCAGTCAGGGTTTGGGCTTCAATCAAAAGCATTTTTTAAAAATTCAACTCAACTTTAGTATAAAAAGCATTATTGTGACAACCTCTTCACCCATACAGGGTGGTGTACAGTTTAATTTTCTAGGAGTCAAGTTGCAATGACAAAAAGTGAAATTTGGAAAAAACCTAGAAAACAAATCTTACAAATCTAACGGCATCACTTTTCCAATCAAGTGAGTTTCTTCTTCTACCCCTGAGCAGAGGAGGAAGAAAGAGAAAAAATATGAGCAACAAGGACTACCCATTGCTGCAACTCATGAAAGGGGAGAAAGCATATTGTGTATCCTGTCTCATTTATCACTTTCACCATCAGGTCCATTCCTGGAGGAGGACAGAGTCCTCCAAAGATCTCTCCCACACTTCTCACTGCCTGGTGTGTATCATGCATTGTTTGCTGAGTGATTAGTGAGGCATCTGTGGATGTATTAATGTGGAAGGTTGGATGTGTTTGACAAGAAGTCAATGATTCTTTCTGACATGACTTTAATAGACCAGAAGAGGTGGTCGTGGGATGATACTTCTAATGGGCTACAGATATGAACGACCCAAGTTTTATGACAAAGGTCAATGATATTGATGATTAGTGTGGAGAAGATAATTTTACTGGCCTGGTAGGAGGCAACTTGCATGATTCATGAAAGATTTCCCCACCCACACCGTTATTTAGGATAGCAAAAAGTTCACAGCAACCAACAGTTATGCAATTTATCACATAATAGTGAAATGTTCGATATTGTTGGTAACTGTGTGGAGAAGATGAAGAACCTTTCCTTATAATGTATGTGAATAAGGTCTTTTCTACTAGCATTTCACACCTCAAAAGGAAGTCTCCAAAGAGGAAACTCAGTTAAAAAACAGCTACTAAGACATTGCATATACGTGCCATCTAATTTCACTCCAGATCAATGTATCAGAAATCGAGGTGTGTGTGATCCATCTAGAAATTAATGCTGATGATAGAATGAATTGAAGATTTCATGTACCAGGAAAAGAAGTGGATCACAAGGCAAGAGTAATGAGGTCTACCACAGCTTAACCATCTTACACTATGGAGACTCAGCAGAGATGGAAACACTCCATGCCTTCAGTAAGAGCATATATGTGGTGGCAGACAACTAAAAAAGGGAAAGTTACCTGGTAGTACATGGTACAAGATAATACACAACATGTATAGTATCATGTCATCAGAGAGAAGTGAAAACTGCTTGCAAGAATGAAATATGAAAGTTAAAAATCATCAATGAGATGAAACACATCAGTTTTATCAATTTGAGGACTGCCTAGATACTCCTAATTGACAGTTTCATCAATCAAAAATGTTAATCTCTCCTCACATATCTACTCTGTCATTCCCAACAAAGAACTTTTGAACCTATTGGGGAAAGTTAGATGTAATGAGTATAATGCCTCTTTAGGTGTTGACCATACTACATGTTTATCACAGTATTGTCTTCATATGGACCAGATTTGTACAGCTAATGCAATTTATATGCTCATAAGTGTTAAAAAATAAAAAAGAAAAAAAAAATCACACAGACCTCTTTTCACAAAAAAAAACATGTATGAGGGGAGAAGAGGAACAAGGAGTGTGGAGGTATTGTCAAATTTATTTGTAGAACCTTAAAATACAGAAAATACAGAAGGAACTGGAAACAGTTCCTTCTCCTCACGCTCTGAAAGACGTAATCATATATCTTAATACTATTGCATTACTGCTAGGTTAATCCTCTTTTATGATGAGCACCAAATTCAGAACATATTGTATGATCTTTGAAGTCATGCTGTGCGTTCTTGGTAGGAAGCACATTCCTGATAGTCTCTCACAGCAACCAAGAAAATAAATTTATTTGTGGGAAATTTTAATGTTTATTGCAATTTGTTCCTTGCACTCAGTTACCAAGAATTATTGTTTGTTAAGTTATGTATTTTATAAAATTAAACATCTACATCGTGTGCTAAACAGAGGAATTTATATTAAAATAGCAAAATTTCATAAAATAATCAATGTCTCATGGAAACTTTTTGATTACCCCTCCTTAGCATGGTGTACATAGAGCATATTACTTGAGAGGCTGCTGCTCTGAGCCAGCAGTGAGGAATATGGGGACTCAGAGCTGATGTTGTGAAGAGATGGAGACCCCATGGTCTTCTTATAACATTGACACAACACGGGGCAGTCAGTCATGGACAGCAGTTTTTTGTCAAAAATAGGGGGAAAAAAGGTCAGGCACAAAAGTATAACTTCACCCTTCCCACAACTCTCTATTCAGGATATGGAGGAGGAGGATAGACTTGGGCAACAAATAACCAGTTTTGGAAATCATACGGAAAGTTTATGCAGATATTAAAGGAAACATTATTCAAAGAGGGGAATATACAAAGTTATAATTCATAAAGCCCAGACAGGGGAACTCAAATTAAGTCTATAATGAACATTGTTTCAAAAGCTTGTTCAAAAATTATTAATGGCAACACTAGAACAAAAAAAATACTTAAGGCACTATTGTACAACCTGTAATAATATTTTTTAAAGTCTACTCATCCCTAAGATATCTTGGTCCTAATCTTTCCTTCTTCATCCAAAACATTTTCTTCAGTATGAACATGTGTGAAGCAGTGTACACAACATAGCCATAAACACTCCTTAGACTTGATGCTACAAGACAGCTCACATAGAGCCTGTAGAAGTTTGTCAGAATGTTCACTCATGCCCATGCCTCCTAACACTGATGCCAAAAGATTTCAGCTTTTATGCATTTTTCATCTGTTTGCAACTTTGTAGACTATTAATATGTGGCTATATAGCTCCTGCTTTTTTTCCTACCTTCTCTCTCAGATCTTAGAGAAATAGGCTAACCTTGTGCACATTTCTGAACTACTGTTTAGTTTTATTTTCAAGGAGAGAACTTACAAGAAGGACATTTTTTTTTTCCAACCAGAATCTGAGAAGACTAAACAAGAAATGGGGCAAAGAAGCCCTGGACCAACTCCAATGGAGCAGCACCCAGGAGAAAATTGCCTAACCAACAGTTCTTCTATTTGGATGATATTTGTTAGATACACTAATTTGTTAAACTTATAAAAATTGTAGAAATTTGATGCTGAGGGTGCCTATAGCCCATAACTATGGAGGCACATGGGAGCTTCCAATAAAGACTTGCTTTTTTTTTATCTTACCGTTTTAAAACTGTTAAGAGAATTTGTCCCTTGATATGCTTAACAGATATTAATAAGCCTATTAATATGCATAACAGATATTGATAAGCTTAACAGATATTAAATGTATCCATGCCAACACTGACCTGCCACAAAAGAGTACAACACAGGTACACGTAAGCACAAGGACAGTTGTTTATCCATTGTGTTGTGAAATTCCTGTGTTCACTGAGCATTTCAAGACTGTCCTGGTCCTGGCCAATTTTTGCAGCAGCCTCAAGGGTCGCGGCCAGGACCCTGGACCATTTGCAGGAGGCACAGAAGGGGGTGGTTTTTTCCAGGTGTGCCAGGGTGTGCTGTGGGGTAGCACTGGGTTCTAGTCATTCACCTCTCTTGTACACTCTGTTATGAGTATTGTTGTTGTTCACTTTTTTATTTTGTTGCTATCATCATCATAAATTGTAATAAATTAATGTCTAATAAGTTGTTATTATCTCAGTAATCTTCTGCTTTTTGTGCCTCCAGGTCTCCTCAAAGACAGAGTCCTGGTTTTATTTTGAGTGCTGAGCTTATGAGTTATAGGAAAACCTAAACCACAGTTAGACAATATGAGTGATGGTAGAACCTAAGACAACACTACAAAGTAGATCTAAATCTGTAAGTCTACTTGAACTTTATTTGATATAGTGTAGTATTGTTTCTTACAGGTATACTGCCATGGATTTTTTTTCTTTTTTAATTGAAGAATAACTTTCATTTAAATAAATGAAATAAACACAAATGAGCAAAGCATGCAATATAAGCAAGTACAGACAATTAACATGCCGATACCATTAATTATGTTGTTGAAAATACTGGATAGTTTACTCTCTAACACCCAAGAGTGCTCAGTCTGCTATACCATGTGAAAAAGCATCTGAAGAGAACTACATCTTTTCTCCAGGTAATCAAAGAACTGGTCTGCAAAAGAAAATGGACCTTTCAAGGATGCGTCTTTCCTGCCATTGAACATGCTGCCTCAGTAACAGGACTAAAATCCTTGTCATATTCTTCTTTAAAGAAAAGAAACACGATCAAACTGATAAAGTTATGTATTTTATGAATAATACATTGCTCGAGGGCTTCAATCTATATTATATACTACATAACTATAATTTGTAATGTTTACTTAAACAGTGGCTCTCAACAAAACACTTAGAATCACTTAGCATCTTGTCCCTGAGCAGTTTGCATTAAAAATCTGGACTGCTTAATTTCACTGTGCTAAAGGCATTAACACAAGAGAGGGGAAAGGAAAAAAACACAAAAAAACAACCCTCGTCTTGGACTGAAAGAGGAGAAAAATGTCTCTCCTGTAAACTCTCAAAAACATTTCTGTCTGAAGTCACCATACCATATAGGATTAAATTCTCATTTAACTGTGCTGAACTAAACAATCATATTGTTACATGTGTTAGGAAATATCCACACAGGACTGGTCCTTTAACCTTCAAAATCTTAATTTTTTGTTATACAGTCTGTGAGATAGCTTCCCATTTAAAATGAATTAACAAATACCAAACCTATTTCTGGGTTGTTTCATTGTGGCAGTCTAAAGGGATATAAAGTAAGGAGATTTTCTTTGGCTGGAATCCAGACCCTAATGGTGTTAAAATGCCTTCTTACTGCATTTAATCCAGTAGTTAGGTCAAGTAGACAAACAGATTTCAGAGGATGCTTAAATAAACACTCTATTTAGTGTTGCCTTGGAACCTGCATATTTTAGTTGTCTAGCCCCAAAATACCAGCTAGTTAGGAGACATAAAAGCAATGGTGACTGCTTGGTTTGGAAAGAAATAAAAATAACATCAAGGTTGTATATGCAGCAATTAGTTTTACAGCAATATACTAGCTATTCATGAATATTCTTCCACATGCCTCTAAAAATACAAGGTTTTCTTAAAGACAATAGATCAAAAATGATCAAAAGGAAAGCTATTTAAAATTAAACTTATTAATAGGCTGGTGGAGCTCAATGGCATAAAATATTGTTAAGCTAAAAATGCATTAAACATGAGGCAAGCTTTTCTAAAGAAAAGCAGTTCTCCAAAATGCAGCAGTAAAAATATATATTACCAAAAAAAGAAAAAGAAAAAAGGAAAAATATATTAACTTCATTGTTTTAGAATTTAAACAAGTAATTGATACAGTTAGAAGAAACCCTCATAATGATAAGAATCTTTATAATTTTCTAACTCATTCTCTTTTAATAGATTCAGAGACTAGTTGGTAACATCATTCTGTTAGAGATATGTTCTAATCAATAGTAATTGAGATGGTTTGGATAGCTTCAGCGATGTGCTGCCATGAAAATGCCTTATTAGAGTTGATCAGAATACAGAATTTCTGCTCATCAAAAATCCTTACATTTTGACAGCTCTTTTAATCTTGAAATGAAATGAAAGGTCAAAATAACCCATTCCTATGAAGAACAAAAATTTTCACAGTAATTTAATTTGAAATCACTGAACTGTTTTATTTTAATATCAAGCTAACCTCTCTGTTGACTCAAATCCTTTTTTTCAGGAAGTTTCCTGCCATTAAAGCTGTGACACATCAGCCACAGCACCACAGGGCTTTATTGTGTCTTTGATCACAGTACATAAAGTGTACCTTGGAAATATACTCAATATTTTTAAAAAAGAAAGGAGAAGAAGTTACTGTCTATTTATTTATGTATCCACTCATTAAGTAGATCTTGCTTCATGCAGTATTTCTAAGAATTAAAGACTTGTAAGGTAAAAGGTCTAGCATCAAAATGAACAGTATTAAGTGAGTTTTTACAGGAACACTCTTACTGTCCACCACTTGCATATCTTTTACCCCAAACTAACTCCTAACTTTTATTGAAAAATAAACTTTAACTTTTATTGTATAATGAGTAAATCTGTAAAATCATATTGGTTGTGCTATGACTTAAGTTTTGGTGTTTTTTTGTTATTTTGCTTTAGATTTATCCTAGGAGGGTCCTGCTGAATCCACAAAACAGAAAGATACTAAGCAAGAAAGAATTAATATTTGCCTTAAAATAAATGGAAAACTTACCAAAATAGTGACCACAGGTTTCATATGAGCATTTAGAACAGTGAGATGCTGATATATGACATCACTGTAATACAGCTAAGCATAAATGTTTAAGTATATAACCACCAAAGGGCAGAAAAAGTCATGTGGGATACTCAAACAATCAGCATAAAGGTTCAGGCAGTATAATCATCAAGTAAGAACTACGGATGTAGAATAACCAGAAAAGGTGCCTCCTAGAACAAGACCAAGTCATGTTTGTAAATGTTAAGGGCTGTTGGATGAAGATTAACTCCCTCTTTCCATTTCAAGTGTAGAGAATACAGCACCAAAAATGAGTATGAAAAGAAAGGAAGAATAAGCCACCTACTCCATTTTTGCCTTCCTATGTCAGTGAACTACTGAGCCTGATCATGTCAATCCCAGTGGCTATGACTATCAAAGATTATAGTACTAAATATAAGGAATCATACATCTGTCCCAAGAGGAGTGACTTGTTTGAGTGTCTGGGCTCCAATGGTGATGAAGTGACCACTGTCAAAGCTGCTTAAAGATTTGAAATGTCACTACTCAGAGATAAAATGAATAGTGAAGGAATAGAATTTAAAAATACAGTGGAAAGCAATAATATGATTAATATTTTAAGTCTTTTTACCAGTAATAATATGCCACATTTATAAACTCCTTCTAAGTTTTTTCCATGCTGTAGTATTTAAAGATGTTAAGAGTCATTATTCCCAGTGTATTGACAGATGAGACATGGAGCAATAAAATAACTCATCCAGGGTTTCTGCTTGGCCATAGGTTAGTCTTCAAATAAAATATATGGTTTCTAATATTCAATCCCCTGTTCAATCATTTGGGCCATAAAATTGAAGTTACTACAGTGGTCATTATTGTGACCTCTGATCCCTTTCTATGTTACTAGTCATTTAAAAATAGTCCTGTAATAAGAACACTATAGGAAGAGAAGAGCCGTTGACCCAGGAGGTAATAACCTACTCTTAGCAAAGACTATCTTTCCTCTGGATATTTATATGCTAGTTATCTGTGCAAGTTTCTGGAAACTATCACATTCTGTCACACTTGCAAGATATTATAAGGATGGGAATCGTGAGCTGGCAAGCCCAACTAGTGATATGAAGTTGAACAATTTATTCCAAGCTTCTTGAGGAGCTTACACACACGTCTGTATGGAACCTGACTCTCAGGTGAGAGTGAGAGTTTAAAATGTGCCCAGAATGAATTTCTACTTCATGACTGAAATATTCTACTGGCCTAAATTATTCTGTAACTGCATTTGATCATGCAGTTCCTAGACTAAGGTTCATTTCCACTAAGGTTAGTACAGCTACAACTTAAATTGCTTTAAAGTTGGTAGCATCAAAATTCATTCTCTTTCCTTTGTTGAACATTTCTGTTTTAAGCAGTTGGAACTTGGTAGGGGGAGAAGAAAAGCCACAAGTCCAGCTTAGATGGGATAGACTTAATTATTACCTGGAATTACAGGACAAGACCCTAAATGGGAACTAAAGCAAACACCAGAACTCTTGGCAGTGTTGAGTGAAAATGAATTTTCTGCTTCTCTAGTCGCTATGTAGAGTTGGGATGTTACTGGAATGGGAGGTAAAAATAACTAAAAGAAAGAGGTTTCAAAGAAAAGCAGGAGTTAGACCCAGAGTGGTGGTACTGCTGCTTCTCTTGCCATTGGAATAATGGGAACTCATCCCTGGAAAGGGACTATTGCCTGATGAAATGCCAACAGTTGCTACTGTTGACTGAAAATACTTTCTCTTCTGAAACAGAAGAACTTCTCCCACAGCCCCTCCCTCTGGGGCCATAACTGCAAATCCGCCTTTTCATTATGCCAACGAAAGGGAATAATACCATAAGTGAATTTTTACCATCAGCAGTCAGCTGCCTTGTGAAACTGCCAGCTTTGCCTGTGGCTAAAACCAATGGTCTTGTCCTGGAACTGCTCAGCTCTTGTGGAAGAGTCACTTAAGGGAATGTCTTAGAATTCTGCAGAAATTGCCCCTATATGAGGGGCACGTGCTGCGCTGGAGTAGTTCCATGGCTATTAGAGTAATATCTATGATTTCTTCCATGTGCTTTCTGATGTTTATAATTTCAATCCCATATCAGTGAAAAAAACAAAATATCTCCCCAACACCACCACAAAAAACCCCAAACAAACAACAAAAACCAAACAACAGCTTTGGTTAAAATGCCTAATTTTTAAGTGGACCTCACAGATAGTTTCTTGGTTGCTCTCCTTAATGTTCCTGAAAGTTTCTTGACTCTCTAAACACTGAGGGAAACAGGAAAGGTAATGGTGTCTTCATATGTTTATGGAAACTATCAGTCATTCAAAATTATAATTACAGATAAAATTGTGATTCTATATGTTATTGTAGGTACAGTACTGTAACAGAACAGTCAAAATGTGATTTTAAATTTGAGAAGCCAACACAAAAAACATTTCCAGAAATATTAATTGTTAGGGTTGCCAGCTACCTAATCTATAACTATTGTTCACCTCTTTTTATGGAAAATTTAAAAAAATATTCTGTTGTGAATCTTTTAAAAGTCTAAATTTCAATTTCAGTGAGGATGAGTTTGTTTCTAAGAGGGCCAAATTTGCACCCATAAAGTGTAAGAGAAACTATTTTGCCCAATAGAACGTCAAAATTTGGGTTGCTTATGCCTGTGAATCTTTGAGTAGTTAAGGTAATTTATATCTAAAGGGACTTGATATGCACCCAGTATACTAAATGGTGTTAGCCTGAGGGTACCATGAAAAATAGAATGAGAAATGGCCTATAAGCATTTGTAAATATGCCATATTTAAATATTCATAACCATAGATCTTGTTTCTTTTGAGGCTTTGCTGTCTACCCTTTCTTGATGAATGTTACAGGCTTGCTAATTTTGATGTTTCCAGTTTCAGCCATTTGGAGTTAGCCAAGCACATAAATCCCAAATGGAACATATGGAAACATCATTGTACTTTTTCTTTCGTACATGGCTCGAAAGTGACTGAACTGATGCAACTCAGACTTTTGAGACAAAGAAACGCCATTGGCCTGAGACCAATACCAGGAGATGCAAGAGTATAGAACACGTGCTGGAAAAGCTGTGCACATGTTGTGTTACAGAATAAATATGTGAGACTTGACTACTTTAATCTCTCTTCTGAATGACAAATTCATTGATGCTACACTCTATTCATATAGTTGCACCTAGGACTAATCATTATCAAAATAAATCAATAGAATTAGTGGGATATTTGAAGGAATATAGGCCCAGCCGTGACTAATGAGACATTGGAGAAGAAAGGAATTCGCTTGAAAATAAAAGTTGGACATTTGTATACGATTTCACCAAGAGCTGGAGTTCAAAGAAACATATTCAGACATCTAAAGCATTCAAACCGTTTCATTAATACAGGTTGTATTCAGCAGTTTGATTCTATAGAAATGTGATATAAGCAAACTTTTTTTCACAATATTAAGGTAATATTTATCCTTCTTTCCTTAATTAGAAAAGAAGACTAATTCCTGTAGAATAAAATTCAGGGAAGCAAAAATAATTTTTAACAAAACAGGAAAAAAAAGAAGAAAATCTTTAATTCAAGGAGATAGAAGAAAGCATACTGAACAAGCACAAAGGCGTCAGGATTGGTCATGACTAGACAGAAGCAAAGAAATTAGTTTTGTCAGTGCTGTCAGTTCTTGAACTGAGTACAACTGCTTCAGCTATATAAACATACCACCAGAATTCAGAAGCCCAGAAAAATTCAACTGTTAATACAAAAAAGTAAAATCAAGGAGATTGATGTTTTTGTCATGTGGAAATAATCAATAATATTTTGATAAGTTTACTAAAAAGGGAAAAATACTTCCAGCACTAATCAGAGCTATGATTCGGCATGGAGATCCTTGTGCTATTCAACCCAATTGTCTGCACATCCTAACTACGGTTATGGATAAGATCAAAAGTAGCAACATCTTCTGTCTAATTTATTAACCTCAGTGCAGCACCTTATCTTTCTCACTATTCCACCACAAATAGGGAAGGTGGATTTCTGCCTGATGCTTAAATTTGTTTGTGGTGAAATTGTCTGTCTGGTTTATTTCTGATGCTCTTTCAGAATCTCCTGTAAAGTCACATGTGTCATACTTGAACTCTGTGCATATGTGAATGTGAATCAGGGGGTTATTTCATCATGTGTCTAACTTCTGGATTTTACATGAGAGAAATAGTAAGATATAATCACTAAGGAGCTTAATGAGGGAACCAGCTGTGAGAGATCATTACTGTAGTGACCTGCTGCATGGGGTTAGAGAGAGAGAGCAAGCCAAAGAACTTTCATCCTATTTAACTGCAATTATAGAAGAAAGAAACAGTTTATGTATTTGCTGCCTTTTTAGAGCATCTGTCTGGTTTTAAAAAAATACTGAGGTTTGCTAAAGATACTGGGGGGGGGGGGGGGTTGCAGGTTTTTTTGGGGGTTTTCTTTTTAGTTTTGTTTTTTAAGAGTAAAAATATTAACAAAGGCTATGAAGACTGATTCAGTCCTTTATCACCCATAATGTACAAATAAAAATATCTAACAATGCCCATTTTTTTTGTGAAAGAAATGTGAAATGTTAGTATTTTCAACAGTTATCACACACACTATCCTAAAAGAGAAATTTGTTATGTTCTTTGGACTGCCTGCAAAACGTAGGAGTTAGAAGGTCAAAGTTTGTGCATGACCCAATCATATTTCAATGTTCTTTGACTTCTTAATTTTGCTAGATAGTTTTTGCTTAGTTTTGCAGTTTGTTGTTTTCTACTGGTTTGATAGAATAATTCATTGCTATTCATCTTACAACTGCTTTATAATTTGTAGCTTAAAAAGGTCACTGACACAAGACATTCTGTTTTCTGTTGGGTTAGCAGTGAGTTGTTATTTCTCAGATATTTCCACTTGAAAAACACGGGTATATTTTCTAAGCCTGATAGTTTAAATCCACTCAGTTCTTCTATATACTTGCTTGAAATTCCACATACAGCCAAGACTGGGGAGATAATCCAAGCAATATTTTCAAGAGCCAATATTGTATTAACAGCTATATCTCAGTTAAAAGAAAAACAAACAAATGAACGAATAATATATCTATTCCCTAGATGGGGGAAGAAACTACTCACTATTGTTGATAATCATTATGTTTATTACTTAATTTCCTACCTAGAAGGAGTTCATGTGAGAGCATTGTTCAGTCAGGGTTTGAACTATACTGTTATTGCATTCAGGACACTTAGAGATGCAAATAGTTGTATTTGCTTAATAAAGGCTGTATGGAAAATATCTAAATGTGTACAAATATACTGGTGCACAGGTTTTGCAAATTCCTAGACTCGCCTTCCCTGTTGTCAGGAAAAAAACTAGGTACAGGATTCAGCTTGATCTCTGAGATCAAAACTTTGGGTGTTGAGTGATGTGCCCCCCTGAAGTAACTCTGTCTCCTACTAGGACAATTTAAAGGCTGTTTTTGTCCACCCTACATAGATGCCTGAAGCTATTCAGGCAGTTACTGTTTCTGTAAGCATTCAGGGATAATAAACCTCCTCCACTGCTCAAAGAATGTGTTTTTGTGCTAAAATGCAAAATTAAGTACAGGAAATTATTATATTTGTTCTGTTTAGGACATGAGTTCAAATTTTTGCATACAAGGAATGATGAAAACATTAGAAAAAACACTTTTTCTAAATAAAAAATGCATTCAATTACATCTGAAAAGGAAACATACTTCCCACCTTTCAAGATTTTCAAGAGAGAAAAGAACACAAATGTATATGGATTATCTGATATTCCTCTCTTTAACCCTGCTTTTTTAAAGCTTTTCATGAAGTAAATTAACAAATAAGCTCTTTAAAAATAAACTAATAAATAATAAACTAATTTAATAATAAAATAATAATAAAATAATTTAATTCAGAATGGAATAACCTAAGTTCAATTTTTATTTTCTCTCTACTTAATACATACATCATGTGGCAAGTCAAAAATGAGAATTGAATTATTGTCAAGCAAACTTTTTTCAGTGAGGTGTGGAACAGAGCTCACTTAAGATACAAAAGAAACAACTTCCAACCAATGATCGTTGTGAGGCACAGATATTTTTGACACATTATGTTGGTGTTACAGTCACTTAGATATTGGATAGAGTTGATTATATTCAAGTACATCCAAAGGCTGTTCTTGTTAACGACCATGGAAATTCAGCTTTGTAAGAATACCAGGTAATTTTTTTGTTAGTTGTTGCTGTGGACATAAAAATGGTTTGGACTTTGGACTTTGGATGTGAGAGTGAATTAAGTATATTATGATTTACATTCATGTATAAAAGGGCATCTTCTTTCTTTTAATGGAATCAGAAGAGCAATTGACCTGCAATGCATTAATGTGTCAGGTGTGAAATGTTTTCAAGCTAGGAATTTGACATTAGGTACATTAAAACATTAGCAAAAATATCACACTTCTTTTTCAGACAGCTGAAAAATCAAACAAGGCTGATTCTGGTGGTATTATTCAAGGGATGTTCATATATTTAACATAGTGAGGAGAAGATGTATAAATGATGGACAGAGTTTGTAAATGCATATGTAAATAATGAAATTGAAAAGAAAAAAAGAAGAAACAAACCAAGTTTAACTATCTTAAGTGATATCCTTTGAGTAAAAGAGTAATTATATTCCCTGTGAAACTGATTTTTGATTTTGGTTTGTTTTTTTTTTTTTTTTTACTCCTAAGCCAGATGGAAAATCAACAAAATGAAAATTTAGGCTGTGATTTTAGAAATGCAAATCAAATAATACTGATAGAAGGTGACTGACTTAAAGTTTCTGGGGTTTATGGTGCAAGTGAGCGGTGTCTTCTACAAAAATTCTTAAATAATAGTTTAAAAGTGCACATTCAATGAGGGAAAGAATATTTAACAGGCCAGTCCCCATCTATAAATTCAGTTTGCAGGATAGTGGCTGCTAATATCACGTTAACCCATATTATTCACAGAGAGAGGATCCTGGATCATGTTCTAGGAAAAGGGACAATTTAATTCCTGCATTCCATGGCTCTGCTTCTTGTTTTGTTTTCTTTATGTATACTTTATGTATACTTTGATGACATGACACAAACTAAATTGAAGTGCATTAATATGTGGATAAAATAAATAGCTTTGGAAACTTACTTCTAAGTAAGAGTTCCCCATGACAGCAAGAAATCATTCACCAGACTCTTTCATATTTTCCCAAGAAATTTGTTTCACTTTGACTAATTATACTTTTTTATTTTCTAAAATTAAAAATGTTTTGTAGAAATATTCTTGGCTCGCTCTGTAGTCTGCTTTGTAAATGTGTAATGAGCACCTTTAAACTAAGTGAAGGAAAACCCAGACTATATCATGATGTCTCATTTTCCCTATGTCCAGCATCTTAAGAAAGGCTATTTTATACATACTTTTTCATAGACTTATTTATTTACTTTTTTTATTTAAGTGAATATAAAAATTTTACTTCATGACATGCTACCCACCTTGGCTTCTCTTAGGCAAATAGAGCAATGCTGGGTTTCACAGGCAGAAGAAGAGGGGGGAGGATAGGGAAATGCTGAAGGAATGGGGGTCTGGGAGGGAGAAAAAGGTCCTGCTGTTTGGTAGGCAGTCCTGCTGGGAAATCTCAAATCAAATTCTTTTGAAAAGAAGTGTTATTAAAAGTAACTTTAATCCCTCCAGCCAGACAGCTTGTAAAAGCATACAATTAAGTCAAACAAATTACAAGAGCACTCTCTCTCCTACCTGTTTCCCCCTTCAGAGAGTAATTCTTGCAGGGTAGTCTTGTCTTGTTTTGTGCAAATAGCAGTGGAGTGCTTGAATGAGGTGCCAGCTTCCCCCTCCCCAGCCCAGCCCCTCCTGTTCACTCCTACCAACACCAGCCTGGCTAATATACACAGCCAGGGACAAAGGGGGAAATTTCAATATTTCTTCTTTGTGCAAGGTTAATTGAAAATCAAAAAGCCACTTTTAGAATGTCATATCAGAACTGTTAGTGCATCAATTTTCTTCAGTTTCCTGTCACTGCAGGAGAGCAGAGGAGGCAGAGTTTTGCATTTGGATGGGATTTAACAAGAAAAGGACAGAGGGGTGTAGAAGNTCCCAGTGCTTAATTTTTTAAAAATATACTTTGTTTTTCTGTGATATTTTTTAATTTGGGGCCAGATTTAGAAGTAAGGTAAGCAACAATCTGTCATGGTAAACCATTTAGTGGCAAACAACGCAAATATTAATATTTAGCATTCATCACTTCCTGTTCATGGCTATTTCGTGCTATAATTAGCAAGCAGATGAGAATGATAAATCTAGGTTTTTACATGTTTCATACAGGTCTCAAGAAATTATGAGAAATGATCATTCTATTTTCCTGCAACAGAAAATTTCTGAAACCTTGGTGGTAATTTATTTTTTGATGATAAATTGTTCAGATCTGAAAACTTTAAAGACAACTCAAGGGGCCTTGTTCACCTGGGGTCTCTATTAGAGGTTTTATGTGCTGCTGGCATAGAAATGATTAATTATAAAATAATGGCAAAACATATATTAATGAAAGTCATCTTTGTGAAGTAGGCACACCAATTTGCATATTCAGTAAAAAGATTTTGAAGCAGCCCTGTACCATCTTGAAAGCTGTGAACGTCACTGCGGTCGAGGGGTAATTTTTACTCTGAAAGTTATGGGTGAATTCAAACAGCTTCCTTTTCTTCATATGGAGTCAAAATTAAACAATTGCTGGCAACATTAAAAGAAAAAAACCTAATATTTTTATGATATGTCTTTGTGAAGTCACATTTCTGTCATTTCCTGAATTCAGGTATTGTGCATCATCCTACCTTTCTGCTGAAAGTTACATGAAAATTTTTCTTTTTGGCTGGTGATTGCAGTGTTTAAAACAATAAGAGAAACAGGAATAATGTCTGTAAACATTACATCACAACATAACTTCTGCTGCAACACAAATTGTTTGACTTCTTTAAACCAATTCCTTTCAGCAAAATCTGGACAGGGTCTTAGAAGAAATTTAGTGAAAATAATTCTTTCCTGCACGTTGTGAATTTCCCTAGAGTACAAAACTTTTAAAGATGAGAATCTGTGTCCTAATCTAAAGCTTGTTAATACCAATTGAACTCTTGCTACTGAAGTTTAGAGCTGTTTTCTAGAAAATGTTTTGTTATCCTTACTCTTCACCAAATCTTTCTCATATATTTAATGCAGATTGACAATAAGAAATTCTGTGTTGAGAAAAACAGATTCAGGCCAAGATTGCCACATAACATACTAATTTCTGCACATTATATCTCCCCTTCAATTTGCATCCTCCTCAATGCTTAGATTAAGGTTTTCGTATAGTCATGTTTTACCCATCAAACAAATTTTTACTTGCTCCCTCTTGTAGATGTTTTTCTTGCTGTTGTTGTATTCAAAGTAGGCATTTAACCATCCAAGTTTGCCATCACTAGTGTCAAACACCTCTGCTTAAGCTGAGTGAATGCTCAGTCACGCCAAACTTGGAGCTTTCAACCCCTTGCTGAAACCAGCTGTGACCCATTATTGAAGGAGAAGCATTTGCTCCCAAGGCTTCTGACTGCATGGAGCATATGCACCCTTTTTAAGGTTTGTCAGGGCAGCAACAGGGTTGGGTTTTTTTTTTCCCCTGTATTTTTTAAATTTTAATTTTTTTTATAGTCTTTTTAATTTTGTGTAGACAATTCTAAAAGCAGTTTCCTAGGGGCTGTCTGATCTCACAATCTTCTTAGTCTTTCTTACTCTGTAGGAGGGCCATCATATTTCCTGCTCTCAGTCAGTAGTTGGCTTTTCTCTCTCCCCTTTGTGAAATGACTTGAGTCAAAAGGCCAGCACCTTACCCACCTCCAGAGATGATGTTATGAATCAAAGTTTAAAATGAGATTTTTTTGCTTTCTCTGTTCTTTCAGGTCACACTTTTCAGGAAAAATCTCCATTCACTTCTACTCATTAGAAATATTTGAAATAATGACTTTTCATTTATTATCTTGGTCTGAAAACAATTCATTTATTTTCTGCAAATGGAAAATAAGTCCTTTCATTTCGGCTTAATTTCTGCATTCAGTTGTGACACAGTTACCAGTTGTTATTTCTGTTTTAGTGCAGCTTTCTACGCAGCAACACCATGAAAGTCTTCATCTAGCATGAAATATGCAATGTTTCTGATTCTTTAAAACAAATCAGATAAACTTCTGCACTAAAAAACTTGCATTAAGAAGGCGCAGGCTGTGCCTCTGGGACTGCTACACTACCATTAAATGATAGAGAGGGGACTAAACAACACACCTCAGCTCCAGCACAGGAAAAGTGCTCTGGTTGCCCATATATTTTGCACTTGTGGCATGCCATTGAGCCCAGGAAGAATATATTTTGAAAAGCTAGGGTACATTAGATTAATAGCATTTTTCATATTATTCTGCCTCTTACATTATAGTACTTCAGCTAAAGGTAAGAACAATTTTTTTTTTTTTTTTTCATGGCTGTCGCACATTAATCTGAAACTTTTTAGTGGAAAATGAGAATTGAAATATCTTTATAAAACAGTAGACTAAAGTGACAAGAAGAGGAAATGAAAGAGTTTTTGTTGTCTGTGAAGGTAGCAAGGATAGGCAAGATCTTTACATATGTCTTGATCTCGACATAACCAGGAGATACCACCTGTTTGGTGCAGCCATGAAAAGCCATAGTTCTACTAGTTTTACTTTTTTTGGTTTGTTTGTTTGTTCTTGTTTTTGGTTTTGTTTTCATTTTTGTTTTCATTTTTGTTTTTGTTTTTGTTTTTGTTTTTGTTTTTGTTTTCTGTTGGTTTTTCTTGGTTTTTCTTTTTTTTTTTTGTTTGTTTGGGTTTTTTGGGTTTTTTGTTTCATTTTTTTGTTTGTTTGTTTCTCTTGTTTCATACAAAATCTGAATATTTAATATTACAGTACAAGGCACTGATAAGATCTTATTGGGAATACTTGGAGCAATTCCTTGTGCCTCTGGGTTCCATCAAGAGACTTAAACTGGATCAGGTGTAGAAGGGCCTAGAAGTCTATTCACAGGGATGGAATGGAGTAGATGTGTAAACTAAATTTTCCAAGTAAGTGTCAAGACAAAAAGATTATTTAAGATGAAACCAATAAAGAAAATTGAAAATGTTAAGAATTGAAGATGACTAAAGGGAGATCAAAATTGTTAAGGCTTCTACTTTTCTAGTAGCAATAGTAATAACAGTATTAATAGTAGCAGCATATGACAAAGATCTTGTTTTTATTGTGATGGAAATCAATAAGGAATTGCCCCTTAATTCTCAAAACGATTTCTCTCTTGTAAGCTCCTGAGCACTTCTTTTGTCTGAGAGAAGTCAGGGTCTTTAATTCTATTCACATTATTTATATTTTGAGAGTGCCAAGCCTCAGGACCCTTGTTTGCCTAGCAGGGCCTGAAAAGACTTCCTCCTTCATAGACCACTCATTAATAACATGGTTTCTTTTTTGTCTTGTTTTCCTGTGATACACTGGAAACAGGCTCCAGGAAGAGTGCATCACAGTTTTTAAATTTCTCAGATGTTTGCTTTATATACCTATAGTTGCATCTGAAGTAAACTAATTTTAAGATATGTGTCAGGAGTAATTTACCAGGTAGGCCAACTTGCTGTGGATTTGTGCGGTAAGGGTTTGACTTTCCCTGTAACATGAGTTTATAGCCTCAGATACCTAAAATTTTACTAAACATTATTATTATTATTATTATTATTATTATTATTATTACTACTATTATTATTATTAGTACTAGTAGTTGTGGTAGTATTATAGTCAGAAATATTTTACTGAAGAGCTTGGATGCTGTCAGCACCTACAATTCCTCCTGCTGTATTTCTAAATTGATTGGGAATTTAACCTTCTGTCTGTTATTCATTCTGCCTTCAAAATGCCTGTAGCAGGCTTCTTCCCATATGCTCATCATCTAGAGAGACACAGAGATGTTTTGGGTGAAGATGCACCGACCCCTCACTTTGAGGGCACCTGTTGGTACCCTGGAGCTGCCTGCAGGGGCAGAAAGGGAGGAGGTTGTTTCTGAATTAATTTTTACCTGCTGATGTCTTAATATTAAGACGTGCCACAGTAACAAACACAACTCATCTCATTTATTCAAGACTCTTGAAGGGTCCTCACCCTATGTGAAAATCCCATTTTTTAGCTGGAAGAACAATCAGAAGCTCATAAGTCTGCAGGCTAGGCAATCTGGACCCTTGACTCCTCAACAGGCTGCTAATATGAAAGACATAATCTCTTTTTCTGGTGGGTTCTTGGTCTGCAACAATGTAGGAAAAAAAAAAATCTGTTTGTTAAATATTGACATCCTGAGAGAATGAAATGGTTTTGTTTTGTTGGTTTGTTGGGTTTTGGGTTTTTTTCCCCTCGTGATTGTGGAGGTCGCTTGGATTTTTGTGTTGCACTCACTCAGACACAAAGCCGAAACTGGCCTTGAGTCTATACCGAAAATCTTCTTGAGTCACATATTGCCTGAAAAAATGCAATTATTCCTCAGTACACTCACTTTAAGGAGTGGTAGGATGGCTGTAAATTAATTTTTTAGTGATAAGTATAAGCCTGGCAAAACATAAATTGCACTCTGGACATATAAATAGTTACACATTTTATATATTTGTACACTTTTACAAAGAAAACTTGACTGCCAGAAATAGGGTCCTTGGGAGTCAGAGTGAATAAATATTCACCCAATATAGCAAAACAAGATGTTTCTACTGGAAGAAATATTCCAAGCAGTCTAACATTGAAATGACAGGACTGAAAGCACTGCCAAGGGTCTTTTTTGTGAATTAAATATATTTACAGTAATGTTCTATAATTACTCCAGCAAACCTGTTTGGTTGGGTTTTTTTGGGGTGGGGAGGGGAGTATTTGTTTTCGGTTTTTTGTAGGGCTTTTTTTGTTTGTTTTGGTTTTGGTTTAGTTTGGTTTTGGTTTAAATTATTTTGGGGGCTTTTGTATGCTTTTTGTTGCTTTTGTTTTTTTGTCTGTTTGGCTTTTTTTGTTTAATTTTGTGAGTTTTTGGATTTGAGGTTGAATTTTTGTTGTTGTTTTTGTTAAGGATGGGGTTTTGGGTTTTTGGTGGGTTTTTTTTTGTCATTGACATGTATTGAGTAACTTGCCAGTATGCAAGTGTGTTTATCACTCTCATCTTCTCGTTTAAAAAAAAATATCCAAACCAGGGATCCATAGAATTCCCTCCTCTTGCAATAAAATAGATATATTTAAACACTGATAGTAGAAATAGATAATCTTAGTGGACCACTAATTTAAAAAGAAAATTAAGTTTGTAAACTGAGAGTTTAAAACTGTAATTAAAATAGCGTTAGTTTAGTGTTTTATTAGAGATTTGGACACTGAGGTTTAATATGTCATGTATGCCAAGATGGTGAAGGTGTTTGTCATCTTTAAATAATTGTAAATATTTTTGTTTGAGAAAATTGCTAGATATTGTTTCCTAAATTCAGATATTCCACTGCAGTCAGAACTTGCTCATCTTGGGATTTGATTTGTGACTTTCCTAAAGAACCACGAATTTTGAGCCTGAGTTCCGAACACTTCACTCTGTTTCCACAGACAGAAAAATGTGCAAAAGTGTCACATACAGCCTGAAAAGGCCTATGGCAAATTTTTGGACATACACAAGATATTCTTCATCACGTCAGATATATGTCTGAATAATAAGGACTAGTGATTAATGTCGTAGTCTATGGGGAAATCCTCAGAATACTTTCAGTAAATCACAGAATCATGGAATGATTTGGTTTGACAGGGACCTTAACGATCACCTCGTTCCAACCCCCTGGCATGGGCAGGGAGACCTTCCATTAAACCAGGTTTCTCCAAACCCAAATCCAATCTGGCCTTGGATTCTTCCAGGGATGGGGCAGCCACAGCTTCTCTGGGCAGCCTGCTCCAGTGCCTCACCACCCTCACAGGGAAGAATTTATTCCTAATATCTAATCTAAAGCTACTCTCGGTTTGAAGCAATTCCTCCTTGCTTTGTCACTACATATCCTTGTAAACAGTCTCTCCATCTTTCTTGTAGTCATTCTTTACTGTTCCCATGATCATGTAATAACAGGAGTGTAAGTGAAAATGAATTGACTGCTTCTAGCAATAAGTGAAGCCCTCCAATGCTTAAATCTTTTGGTCACCCAATCACGTTTGCACGTCCTTCTCTGCAAACCAAAGTCATATTCCCATGGATGAAAGTCATTGCTAGCACAAGCCCAGTGCATGAAGGGGATCCAAATCTTCCGTCCGGTCTGTACCTTCAGAGTGCTTGGTCTATCCTTTCCAGATCAATGAGCCAGAGAAGTGGAAAAATATTTGAAAAATGAGAATAATGTTAGTAAAGTTACTGAAGCCATCTTCAGATGGAAAGCAGAATGTACCTCTAAAACCCCTGACTATTTGCTGATGTAAATATTCATAGTTTGACCACTGGCATATCAGTCTCTGCCCTTGGCCCTGCCCTAGGCTTTCTGACCAGCAGTGGAACATTTTACACAGGTCAAAACATTGTCTTTGCTATGGGATGTTTTATGGTCCTCTTTGTCATGAGTACAAAAATTATTCTCCTTCTTTGACATGTTCAGCATTGTGTATCACTAACATTGTGTATCAGAGGTGTTAATGAATATATTTGATTTCTTCAAAAATCAATAATTGAACACAAGGAATAGCTTAATAACTAAGGTACATACAAATAAAAACTTGAAATTTTCTAAAGGTCATTTCAAGTATTTTCTCGTTCACACTTATTGTCTCTGGGTATAATTTTAAAGATATTAAATATTTTCCTGTCCCCTTTTCCCCTCATTTAACTTTCCAAATTCCATATTTTTTTCTAGTACACACATTGATATGTTCCCAGCATTTTCTGTGGAAATATCTGTATAACCCAATATTATGGTTTTTTCCAACATATCTCCACGACAAATATAGAATGTGTCTAATCTGTTAACAGGCACACTGTTGTTGGTGCCACTGAGGACACCATTCATGTTTATAGACATTATGTATCAAAAAAACTTATCAACAGTAATGCTTCAGAAATCACCAGAAAATACTATTCTAGTGACTGAAATGACATATTTTTCTTTGGTTGTTTTAAAAATGTGGTATAATTCCGTTGGGTAAGATTTAGGTGGCACTAACCCTGTGGTTTGTTCAGAGGTGCATATCCTTTGAATGAATTTCCCTTCTGTGAAATTTGATTGGAATCACTCCTTGTTTGATTGTAGTGTGGTCAGCATTCACTGCAGCTATCAGAAAATGTACACCCCCACCCATACATCAAAAGAGTGCTGGGTATCACTGTTCCACTTATCCTTCACAGGTTATTTCGAAGCTGAAGGCATTCAAATGAACAGCCAACAAATAAAAAGAAGTTTAAACAGAAATGCATTTATGTTTTTGTCATCAAACAGGCTCTGAAAACTAATCTAAATTTTATGTGTTTTACCTCTAAGGGTGTTTTGCTTTTTGTATCAAAGGGAAGTCTTGAATTTAACTGTTGAGGATTAACCTTCAATTAAGGTTTTCTTTAAACTCTCTATATTTATCCATAATTATTGAATGTGGGCATAGCAGCAGAAAGATATGAGACAAAAGAGAAACTGAGGAGTTAGAGAGGGGTATTTCAAAGCTATGCTGGCTGTGCTCTGAAGTGACTTAAGGCATGTTTGTTCATTCAGAAATGCTTTAATTTTTATGCCATCTCTGGTGTTTTTGCAGGACTTGTCTTGGGGTGCAAATGAGAGAGATATTGCTGCTTCAGAGTTTGGCATGACTGTTGTGCTACTTCTCTCATGCTGGTCTCCAATTTCACATTTTTCTGGTGTTTTGTGGTTTTGGTTTTTTTGTTTGTTTTTTTTTAATAATTTTGAGAATTCACTTATGCACTGCAGACAAAACCAGATCCAGTACTGGAAAGGTAGATCCCATTCGTTGCAATGGTTCAAACTAATCTCAATATCCAATTATGAAGATACTGCTAAATAAGTGCAAGGACAGCTGGAACCGGAGTCCCTAGTTTGTATCTAGTTTGTACGCATTTTCAGATGGTCTGCAGCAGAATTAAAGTAAACCCTTGCTTATGCTGCCTGTATCTTTTATTTATCAGTCACCATTGTCCTTGCCTCAGCTTTAGCCATCCACATGCCAGATGTCTTGTTAAAACTTATTATTTGTGCTCCATTTAAAGTCAAAACAGAAAGATGAGCTCTCCCAAAAGATGTCTCACTCCATATATCTTAGACATCTAATTTAGCATTTAGTTTTCTCCATTCACCAGAGACAGAGTTAAAGCAAGCATCTTAAAAATGTCTAGTTCCACATGTATAATGTTAACTAAAATTAATGTTAAACTTTATTATTTTAATAACTCAGTTAAATTATGAGCTGCATAGAAATAGTTTTACTGACTTCTATGGGTCTTGGGATTGGACCCTATGGATTATTTATGCTTTTCTGTATTATTTTTATTTTCCGTAAAGAGTTTGTGAGAATGTTTTTAAGTGTTTGGCCCCTAAAGAAAAATATTCTGAAGTCCTTTTTTCACAGACTTTTTAAACCTTCACAAGAAAAGTGTTTGATGTTAATTCAAATTTTCTGTATATTTCTAAGAAACTTTCTAAGCTTCACTTGGATATCATGTACAGCAGTGCTTTCTGCTTTCTGCAAATACTTTGATACCTAACTTCCAAATAGCCTATACAGAAAATTAGGCAAATATGTTTTATTCTTTGAATAATATCCACAGTTGGTAGATACTAAGAAAATTCAATTGACCTACTAGGAACAAAGACATTTTTCAGAAAAATGTGTGTTTATCTCATCATTTGGACTCTCCTTGGAATTAAATAGAGATTTAAATTATAGAAACATTGTGATGAGCCAAAATACCTGAGTATTTTGAGCACTTGTAGAGATGGCTTTACCATGTGAGTCCTGAAAAACAACCACATATCAGCTGACTATGGGGCAGATTTCTTAATATCTTAAATGACTCTTGGGTTCTTCCTTAGTCAAAACTAACCCAACATAGAGACAGAGATAGAACAGAGAAAAAGGGCATATCAACATGTGGAAAGACAGAAACACAGAAAGACAGAAACACAGAAAGACGGAAAGAAAGAGAGAAAGAAAGAAAGAGAGAAAGAAAGAAAGAAAGAAAGAAAGAAAGAAAGAAAGAAAGAAAGATGGAAAGAAAGAAAGAAAAAAGAAAGAGAGAAAGAGAGAAAGAGAGAAAGAAAGAGAGAAAGAGAGAAAGAAAGAAAGAAAGAAAGAAAGAAAGAAAGAAAGAAAGAAAGAAAGAAAGAAAGAAAGAAAGAAAGAAAGAAAGAAAGAAAGAGGAAGGAAGGAAGGAAGGAAGGAAGGAAGGAAGGAAGGAAGGAAGGAAGGAAGGAAGGAAAATTAAAACTTTCTGAGGAAAGTTCTTCCACCTTTGTTGAAGAATGTAAGTATGTAAGTGCTGGCTATATGTTATTCCAATACAATAGTGAAATCTCTCTTTATTTTTGTATCTGATTTTGGTAATATTTTGTGTGATGCAGCTGAATATTTGCAATTGGTGTACAAATTGGGAATTTATGGTAGTACAGAATCCTGGTACACTGGGACATGTTGTAGAAAACAGGTAACTCAATAGCTGAGGTCTTGAAAATAATAAGAGTTCCTTACAAACACATATGAACTTTCATATCCTTGGAATTCTCTGAGATGGAAATTTGTGAACAAGTCTTGTAGCATGAATTGGCTTATGACTTCTTCAACTTGAGCATTACTTTTTCTCCTCCTTAAATTGAGTTAGTGAACACCTCAGCACAGATGAAAAATATGACATTTCTTTTGCCTTTTTTTTTTATGGGGATCACACTATAACCCCTTGTTTTGTAGCTTTGAAAGAGGAGGTGTAGGTAGTCAATGTTGTGTTTCTCTGGTTTTACAACCAAGGTGTAATGGCTCTTTAATATAGCATGACTCAGGAAAGCAGGGCTCTTAACACCAAATGTGTCCATATTACTGTCTATCCCTATATTTTCATCAACAGATACCAAAACCTAATGTTTAACTAAAACTCTAACTTAGAAAACATGGAAGAGTTGAACAAACCAGCAAAAGACCCTTTAATTTGCTAGTCTCTGAGTTAATTTGAAATTTAAGTTTTTTCAGGATATTGGTACCATCCGCAGTAAAGAGGGAACAACTGCAAAGTGCTTTCAAAATTAGAAAATAAAGTCCTTGAAAGCTGCATAGTATAGAGAACAGGAATTTGATTTGCCTGTATTGGAAAAGCAACCCTGGCAATAATAATGCGTTCAATTTAAAATTTAGTTACAGAAATTTTAGTGAAGTTCTAAGTCTTCCAGAGCTATGAATTGGTGAAATTGGAGGGGCATAAACTTTTCAACAATGCACAAAATTCCATTAATTTCCTTAGCACTCCCTTCTTTTTCAGACTTGTAAAGACCCATTAAACCTTCAGCTCAGGTGCTTTGCTCAAGGCCGGTGTTCTGGCTGGGATCTAGGTTATGACAATCTCATGTCAGAAGATGCTTTAAGCACAAGTTCAGTGCATAATCAAAGGGAATTGGCTTACCTGATGCAAGGTAGCTTGTATTTCCAAATCCTGGCTCAGAAGTTCGACTCTTTTTTTTTTTTTTTTGCTATATATAATTCCAGTGGGGGAAGGATAAAGCCCTGATATCCTTTGCTGGGATACAGCTACATTTCTGATCCATGACTGTATTGCTACGTAAAATATTGATTTGTGAAATCTGGACTGACCCCTGCTTCTCCTTAAGCTACTCTTCAGTACAGGATAAAAAGGCGGAAACCAGAGATATGTTGCAAAGGAAGTGGCAAGGCTTCGTTGCAAAAATGTGCTAAAATAAATCTGTTATAAATCTTGAACAAAACCACTGATTTTACCATTAAAGTGGAAGGGCTGTGTGGACAAAAGTCAATGCTTTGTGAAGGTATTACACAGCCATGAGGAATGGTATTCTGCTTTTAATTCATCACCAGTTGGCCTAAAGAATAGACAGCAAACTTTCTTGGGATGTGTCTGCTCTTATGGTCATTTTGCTTTCCAGATGTGTGGAATGTGCTGTTTTTGGCAGGGGTAGGGCTAATTTTCTACATAATATCTGGTGCGGGACTGCGTTTTGGATTTGTGTTGTAAACATTGATGATAATACAGAGATGTTGTCGT
Source organism: Pardalotus punctatus (assembly GCA_013400915.1). Classification (NCBI taxonomy): domain Eukaryota; kingdom Metazoa; phylum Chordata; class Aves; order Passeriformes; family Pardalotidae; genus Pardalotus; species Pardalotus punctatus. The sequence continues at coordinate 152,572 of VZTX01025414.1, forward strand.
AATGCTGAGCAGGGCTTGCACAGAGTCAAAGATTTTTCTGCCTCTCACCCCCCCCACACCAGCCAGGGAGTGCACAAGGAGGTGGGAGAGGGCACAGATGGGACAGCTGACCACAACTGACCACAGGGATATCCCGTAACACACAGCATGACTCTCAGCATACAAAGCTGGAGGAAGAAGGAAGGACAACGGGGACATTTGGAATGATGGTGTTATATTCCCAAGTCACTGTTACTCCATCAAGCCCTGCTCCCTTGGGAATGACCCTGAGCCCCTGTCTGCCCATTGGAAGTGGTGAAAGAATTCCTTGTTTTTCTTTGCTCTTTGCCTGGCTTTTGCCTTACACATCCTGGGTATCTGGGTATTTTTGATGTTTTTCTTTTTTTTTTTTTCCTGGTAAACTTGTTAGACAGTCTTCACCTCAAGTTTTCTCACTTTTACTCTTCCGATTCTCTCCCCATCCCAACTGGCAGAAAGCGAGCAAACAGTTGTGTGGGACTGAGTTGCTGGTTGGGGTTAAACCCTGATAGGCAGATTCGGTAAGTCTGTGGTGTTTTCCATACTGTTTATGCTTTTCAGGCTTAGTTGTGTCTAGCCAATGCTGCTTCACACAAACCAAGAGAATAGCACAAATCCCACAAGTCAGTGTTAACTCTCTTTCCTGAGCCTTCTATCAAGGGTGATAACTAGCACTGAAAAACCTGGATAAGGGATATAAGCAAGAATTAGATGAAGCTTTAGACTCAAAGGTTAGTCTCAGGGTGACCTTAGGCTCCTAAATTGACATCTAGACAGGATTTAGATACCACAAGTCCAAACCAGAGGACTGGAAAACCTTTAGCCCATGTTCACTCAGCCTTTAGTTTCTCATTTTCTACCAAAGCCCTCCTGATTGCCCCTGAAAAGCTTTTGAGACTATTTAGATGTAACTGTCTCAATAGAGACATTTTAGCACCCTGATCACAACCAGTTGCTTTGTCAATATTGCTATCATATCAGAGATCATGCCTGGAAATCTTACGAAATTATGATCATTTTCCTCCCAAGATAGAATTTTTTCTACTTTATTTAAAATGCAAATGTCTGAAACTGTAGGTTTAATTTAACTGTAGGTTTAAGATTAATTTTCAAGCCTAAAACTGGAAACTGCCCTAAAATGCTGGTGAAAGAAACAGGTAAGGGGAGTGCTGAGGAGATGGGCAATTTCTGTTCCTCTTGAATTTGCGTTATTTTGCTGTAAATTTCTGATTCTTAGGCTACTGTGAGAGAAGAAATATCATCTTTACACACACACACACACACACACACACATANATAATACAAAATGCAACATTTGAAAAAAATATTAGTCTCAGATGTTTGGCCTCTGAAATGTAATGGAGTTTGAGGCAAGAGCTTGCACTCTCTCCACACTTAAAGAAAAAAGCAAAATTAAGTAAGAGTAAAAATTCAAGAAAACTATTTAATAAGAAGGTAGAACACACTGCTGTGATCAGGCACAGGGTTCCATCAGGAAAGCACGCAGTTTGGCATCTTTCTCGAAAGCAGCTGCCTCTTCTATCTGCCCTTCTTTTCTCATTTGCTGCTTCTCCTCCCATGCCTCCTCAGCTCTCCCTTCCCCCACATTTGGCACTTCCACAAATGATCCCATGACAAGTTTTCCACAGTTCCATTATCCCCTTAAGGTATCTCAAAATTCTCATGTCAGGAGTTTCCCTTTTCAGGCTGACCCTCTCCAAGCTATGCCTGAGTAGTTTCATTAGCAGACCTTGAGCCAGTGGCTGAGGAGCTCAGGTCTTCCTTATTGTCAACATTATTAAGTTTTTGTTAACCCTATTTGTCTGTGTGTTTATCACTTTCCCTGTTAACTGTTATGTCTTGTATACTGAATGGTACTGAACAAAGTAACTTAATGAGCCTGATGCTCTCACACACGGCTTACCCTTTCATATACAGCAAATAGAAAAAATGAAACATCATAGAAAAGGAATAACAGTAGCTCTCCACAGAACGGATGATTATCATGGCTAGAACAAAGGCTGAACATAATTCAGAAATGTTGACAGGTGCGAAAGCTTGACACTTCCTTGCCACATTCTGGATGGCAGAACACCAACGTTCATCCCCTTGAGGGGTCTTAAGTGCGGACTCCCCTTTTCCTGAGACCAAGAGATTCCTGCCTTCAGAGACACAACACTGAAAACCAGGAGAAGGACTAAGGTGTCCTCAGTGGATGTAAATTGTGTGCCAGATTTCTACAGTGAAGACCTTAAATTTCTTTTTTCACTTGGGGTGAAAGAGCAACCACTTTGAGAGTGTGCTTCCTCTGTTTCTATACTAGCTCTTTAAAAGATCTTGTATAGGTTTCTCTTCAGTCAACAGTATGATATCACCAGAGGAGGATTAATTTAATATATTTGTGTATCTGTCAAAGCATGATACCCAGGAAATACCTTCTCTGGGGGTAATAGTTTTCTCATGCTGTAAAGGAGACAAGAAAGCTACCTCAGGTATAAAAATTCATTATATGGTTATCAACAAACAGGTAGTATAGTTCTCATGCTGGATACCCATAACATTTCTTTCCAAAAATTGGTTAGGTTTCACATTTAAAGGCTGGATTTACATTGCAAGTTTATATTATTTCCAGTGAGATATAATTAAATTGCCCACAGAGACAATGTAGCTGGAAGATTAGCTGTCTCAAGGAAGCGTGTTTTCCAGTCCAGATATCTGTGCATCTACTGAACTTCAGGAATATTTCCTTTATTTGGAGATCTTTTGATTTTGCTGGCAGTATGCATACAGGATGCAATATGAATTTCCTTTCCCATACAGGTGAGAAGAAAAGAGAAGTAAAACAAAACTATGAAGTATTAACTGGTTTCTTGTAGACTGTGAACTCAGGCACTAAAATATTCGGTAACTTGCTTACAGTCACACGCACCTTATTTGCTACAATTCTATCGAATTTACCTCTTCATCAACTTAATTTTAATCTCCAGATTGTATTTCCTCCACTGACATTTTTAATAGAGATTTTATTTTGCAATATTATAGTCTCATAATTATGTTTCAGTACACATTACCCAGTATATTATGTAAAACACAGCACTTCGCAAAAATGGGCCATCACTATCAGACTACATATTTAGAAGAGGTATTAAAATCACCACATTTTTTGAAATACTTTTTAAAATTAGAGTGCTCAATAGCAAACAAGAAATTAGATTATTCAAGAGTAATTGGTTCAACAAATATCCTCTGCTATACTTTTTCCAGTTCTTCCTCATAGGCATGAGTACAAAAGCAAAAAGTCTTCAATTGATTAACTCATCAATCTTAAAAGCAGGGAGAATCATCTTTTCTAACTGACCAAGAAATTCACTCATCAATTACAGCAAGACATAATCTTCAGTGGCCTAGGGTGAAGCATCTTCCAATGGAGCTACAGCCCCAAGCAGAGGTATTGCAGATAACTTCCAGTATTTTTCTTTAACTTCTGCATTTTTTTGCCAAGAAATCTCACAGATTTTTAGAAGCTCGTGTGTTAGTTGTGTAGAGGAGCATAACATATACTCTTCTCAGTTTTATGCACCTTGCATATTAGCAGGTATTTCACGGCTATTGCAACTGAGTTTTTTTTTTTTCCAGCATATATTTGCTTTATCTGCACAGCATTAAAGCATTCAAGGCAGAAACAATATAAATACAGATTTGTGTAAAATTGTGTGACATGTATTAGGTTGCAAAGATTCTTTAATATCTTAACTGCAACTTCAGTACTCACCTAGCTACTTATTTTGTTGAAATTCAGGTCAAAGATAATTACCTTTGTAATTAAGTTATATATCACAGGTGATTCTGTGAGAGTCCAAGACCAACATGTATCATAAGAAAAATTCTTTAAAAAATAATTAAAAAAGGTTAATTTCTAATATTCTCTATGGGAAAAATATTCTGAGCTCAGTCATATCTGTCATGTTACTGCAAGCACATATCATCAAGTAATGTTCACTCCTAATGGTTCGTTCATTTTCACCTTTAATTAATTGTAAAGTTTTGATGCCAGTGTTACTTTCTAAAACAGATAATCTGAACATGTATTGTCTTCTTGTTCAATGGAGTAATTTTTACTTTTAATTATGAAACTGTGCATTAGGTAGGCTTGCAAGAGTTCATGAGAATTTGAGCTTAAAGAGATTTCCATACAAAAGTCTGTTTAACATAAAGAGGGCTTTGTTGATGGCATTGTGATTTCTACTGCCAATTGTACTTCTGAACTGCTATGTGGGCTTGGCCATGTCATTTCATCTTCCCATGCCCTTAGCTACCCTTCAGTCCTTTACCTTTCCCCACTATTTACGCTATTAACTCTCTGATGCAAGGATTTTCATCTTGCAGATTGGTGATTGGTGTCTAGCACAGCTAAAGCCCTGTTAGTCTTGATGCACTGCAATAATATTAAATAATTTCATCTAAGCATGTAGAGTAATTAATTCTGGAGCTGGACAAATAATTCTAATTATATAATGAAGAACACAGTCTCAGTAATTTTACAACAGTGTCCCAATAATTACTATTTCCTTTACCACAACTGCTGCAGGGAAAATCAGTAGCTGATGCAGATTCATAATAGAAAAATGGAGATGAAGAGCCAAATTTCAAACTTTTTTGCTTTCAGTGCTTGCTCAGGCGCTTATTTCCTACTCTCCAAGTTTCTCATCTAGGGCTGGGAGAATTCTGTGCTATCTTTTGACATTGTGCGGTTAAAATGATCACTGTCAATTCTTCGAGGCAGTATACTCCTTGTGAATTTAAGCACAAATTTTCTGAGGAACACTCTCTAAGCATGAGGTCAGAGGGGGGGAGTCAGTAAGTATTCTTGTGTAAAGTTTCCTGATACCAAGATTTGCCTACACAGTAACAGCCATGTCCTCTGGAGCAACCTGTTCTAGCCCATCCTATTTGAGTAGGCAAGCTGGACTATGCAATATCAAGGGATTCCTTCCAAAATGAGCAGTCCTGTGATTTATATCCAGAGCCTTTTATATATGTTTATTAACAACTTTAACATTATATTAATAACATGGGATGTTCACCTGTTTTCAGATCATGATACCAGTGGAAATTTTCTTTGATTTCATTACTTCCTTTTACACTAGCCTTCATAGGAAATTGTTCCAGTCAATAAGTTGGTGAGACTGAGTCTTCTGTAAGATGCAATATCCTTGAGGGCTATGTAACCTTTCAGGACTAATTTGCAGACAAGTTTCTTTTCTCCCTTTTGATAATCACTTCCTAGGCACTGTCTCAACCTTATTATATAGATATAGTATGGCCAGAATAAACACCTGCATTCTTTTCTGGTCTTCCCCGTTCCCACCTCTAGCTTCCAATTTCCTCTACCACCTCCCCTGCAGCAGTGGAGGAGGAAAGGAAATATGGATTGCTGTCAGCTCACCACACGTTGTCTCTGCTGCTCCTTCTGAAGTGGGAGGACTATTCCCACTCTTTCCCTGCTCCAATGTCAGCTCTTCCCACAGGGCCACAGGTCCTGCCACGTTCTGGCTCCAACACAGAATTCCCATGGGGTCTCAGCCCCCTTTGGGCATCCACCTGCTCCAACTGGGCTCCTGCAGGGGCTGCAGGTGGATCTCTGCTCCCCTGTGCCCTCCCTGGGCTGCAGGGGCACAGCTGCCTCACCATGAGCTACACCAGGGGCTGCAGGGGAATCTCAGCTCCAGAGCCTGGAGCAGCTCCTGCCCCTCCTCCTACACTGCCCTGGGTGTCTGCAGGGCACTTGTCTGCAAGGCACTCTTCTCTCCAGATGTTCTCTCTCATTCTCATGCCTGTAATTCCAGAGGTTCTGCTACTGCTGCTGATGGGCTCAGCCTTGGTCAGTGGTGGGTCCGTCTTGGGTCCAGTTGGCATTGGCTTGACCAGACATTCCAAAACTCCTGGCAGCTTCTCAGAGAAGCCACCCCTGCAATCCTCTTTTTATAAAAACCTTGCCACGCAAACTGAATAACCTGGTTTAGGACCTTTTCAGGACATACTGAAGAAATATAAGAAAGCCCCTCAGATCAACAAAAACAGCACTGGGTGGCATTAATTAGTTTAATATATAGCACCAAAGTTGTATATACCTTAGCAAATCACTCCAGTGAAACAATCTAGCTAAGTTAAGTTTTATTCATAATGGGTTGAGATGAGTAATTGTTTTTTAGCACGTGACCCTTAAGCTTATTTTATTTATATTAGCCTAACACAATTGAACTCTAGTGAACCCAACTCTCACTTTGTTTTCTGACAGGTCGCTTTGCCTTTACTTCTCCCCTTAGCTTCTTTATTGCCCTATCCCAATAAAACCTTGAAGGGAAACATACCTGGGCTTCTTCTAAGGCCGCACATACCCAAGGGCTGTATGAGTGACAAGGCAAAGTACCAGCTTCCTTGTGATAAGTACCACAGTTTTTTTTTGTCAGGGGAGGGACGAGTCAGGAGGATTAGGGAAAGTAAACTGAATTGTTTTGCACATAAATACCTGTGTGTTTGTCTGGTGTGCTACAAGAGAGATTGCCTCTGGGTTGTTTTATGTGCCAGATGTTTGGGGAATTGTGTTTTGTTGCTGTTGTTTTTTATCCCTTTCCTCCCCTGTTTATGAATTATTGTAGCTTGCATGATCCAGCTTTGGGGTGGGTATGTCACAGTATTATTTATTTATTTGTTTGCTTGGTTGGTTTCTTCTCTTTACCTTATTCAGCCCTTTGGAATGAGGAGAGGGTATAATGGCAACCATTGTGTACAAGGAAAATAACCCTGGGGTACCCCAGAGAGGGTTGAGGGGTTTAATGAAATCATTAGATATTTTTATGCAGAAGCTATTCAGGGAGAGGAAAAAGCCCCTCTGAAAAACATAGGAATTTTCAAGAACATGGGACAAAATTCAAATAGTTATTAAGGAATATTAATAGAAATAAAGAAGGGGGAAAGACTCTTTAACTACCATGTCTCAGCAATTAGTAAACTTATCTTCTTCTCCTGTAATCATATAGGTAAACTTAATTTACTTCCTTTTCTAAAAGCAAACTATAGGTCCTCTGACTTTTTTCACTGCTTTTCTCCATAGTCTTAATCCTGTCAGGGGAGAGGCACAGGAACTGATGTGGGTATTTCTATGCATTATGTACAGACTCTAAGGATGTACTTTCTTTGCCCAGATGCTGATGTCTACTATACATATGTCTTCATCAAAGCTCATCATTCTAATAATCCTCTTTAATCCTTGGAGGAAAATAGTCCATTTTAAGGGTTATTCCTCCCATGATAATGCAGTCATTAAAAATATATGAGAGTTCATATACTAGGTCCTTTTCTTTCACTTCTTTTTGTCTGTCTTATTTTCACTTCTAATAAAGAAACTTCAAATATAAATGTATGGAATATTTAGTTAAAGGCAGGTGAGATAAATCTCAGCCTGATCAATCTACACATGCAATTATGAGTTATAGCATCAAGACACTTAAAAGCTACGCACTTTGATTCACCTCTGCCAAATCAAAACCTCTTTTTGTATTGTAGGTATTGGCCTTGACAAGACAGTTTTTTGAGCCAAATCACATCTCATATTCCTGAAGGAACACAAGAAGGATCCATATGGACCAGACTAATTGTGCTTTAGATAGCATGACATGCAAGCTTCTATCCAAAAATTTGCTTTTTATTATTCAAGCATGAGATATATATATATATATTCTCTTTTCAAAAAAAAAAAAAAAAATCAGGATAAAGGCAGCCAGGCCCCAAGCATATTAAAACATCTAATATATTTTGACAATATTTGTTTAACCAATACTTTGGGTTTTTGATCAATCTGAGATCAGGTAACGTGTTTTTCCAGCAATGCCTAAAGTAAACTCTCACTACAGTCTTTTATATTGAAAAAATTTAAATATGTGAATGGATTATCACAACACCAATGAAAACAACAACAAAAAAATTTATTGATTTCTCTATAAATTAAGGTCTTTGCTAATTTTCAGAGACGAAATTGAAACAATAAACTCAATGAGAACAACAAACTGGCTAATTGTTTTAATGATTATTTAATTTTACATTTGGTAATAGATACCTTCTTTTGGTTATACTACTAAGATGTAAATTATAATCAACTGATTTTAAATCTTAAAAATATGATTTTGTACATTTTAACTAACATGGGAAACCATGTGATGAGAGGTCCATCTCATACTGTGAGTGATTGGAAACATGGCAGTGATGTTTTACTTTGTATGTTCAATTGTGTATGGCAGAAGACAAAGACTAAACCACACTAAAACCTTCAAATACAGTTTAAAAAGGATGTGCTCTAATCTCTAATTTTAGCTTTCCACACAGGATATCAATGGTTGTATTAAAGCTCTGCATGGGCTGGTGTATGTCACCTACAAAAACCAATGTGACCTTAAGGTTGCTCTAACCTGAGGCATAGCGGTATTTTCCTCTGGAGTAGGAGAATGACGGGTAAAAGGGAATTACAACACACCCCAAAAAAGATACTACATTTACCAGCTTGGTATTAAAAGAGACTGAGGCAAAGCAGCCAAACTGTAGTTTACATTTTGGGCTCAAAATCTGAAAAAGTGTATGACTTAACAAAGATTTTTGAAACGGACTGATTTTTATAAAGTATTTAAAGCTGAGTATCTTCCCCTTCCTTATTTTCCCATGTTGGTATTTTCATATATTTTTCTTTCTCTGGGCAGTCCTGACAAGACACAATTGCTAAATCTTTACTGATCGCAAGTTCCATTAAAGTTGAAACAGATACATCTGAAGATTAGAATAGACAGAAAGGCTATTTAGTCTTGTGACTAGATCTGACAAGTGTTAAAAAAATGAGAAAATTAATTATCTTTCAAGAGTTCCTGTACAAGAATCTAGTTGCCAGCATTCCAAAGTTTTTAGGAAACATTATCTTGCCAGGTGCTCTTCCAACTTAATTTAATCTAAACTTAACATAATCTTCACCATGTGTTGAACTTCCTTGCTAATTTTTTCTGGTTTATTCCATCAACTTATTTGACTTATGAAGCTGCAAAAGTAACAAACTTGATTTAGAATCAAAGATATTTTTAAAATAGAATCATAGACTCCCACAAATTCAAACCTTTGGGAAATTATTCTTTCTGATTTTCTATAAAGGAAACAAGATGGTGCAGATCTCAGACTAATGTCACCAAATTTACTGAAAGTTAGCTTGAGGTCATGATAAATTTTATTGCTCCAGAACATAAGATATTCCAGACTTAGAAGAATATGAATATGATTAGTGAGATCAACTTTTCAGTTACTAGCATCCGTAATTAATAGGCCAATACAAGCACTAGATATCCCCATGCTTCATGAGCACTTTCAGGTAAATTCACATCTGACCCATGCTGAGATCACCTGTGTCAAGATCTTCAATATAACAAAATCCAGTTTTACCAGTAGGCTTTTTGCTGGTCTAAAGGAATCTTGTAAAAGTATTGCTACAAGGACAAAAGCTATGTGGCCACCTACAGCTTTCTGTCAAGACTAAAAGGAAATACCAACTGTGATATAATAAGAAATCAGCTTGCCAAAATATTCCAAAAAGCAAGAACTTCCAACTCACTGAAACTCTACTTAAGTTATTATATGCTTGAATGGCCCCTGGAACAACAGATAGCTGTGCAATTAATGCAAACCTTGTCATCTTTCTCCACCTCTCTTGTCTCTGCACAGACCAGTAATGAGGCTCCTTTAGACACAGAATTTGTGCAGAGCTCTGACAAACCACCTGAGTATGCAAAAAAAGCTGAGGGGAACCGCAGGAAACATGACCACAGTAGCAAAAAATGTCAGCTCCTTCTATATTCACAACTTTGTCTTTTGGAGTCAGTTTGCACTGAGGTGGAAGAATGTACACTCAATGGTTAAGTATTTGTCTCCAAGGGATATATTTTAATTTTTGAGGAACAAAACAACAAAGTCAGAAGGGGAAAGCTTTCTTTTTTTCATGGACTAGAGCTATTTCCCTCCTAAGATGTATTGTATGTCAAGTGGAAAAATTACTGCCAGAAGTTTCCTGTTCAGATGAGAAAGCATTAGCCAGTAAACCATTTCCTAATCAATTCTAAAAAAAGAAAACAAAAACAAAAAAAACCCAGAAAAAACAAAAGTAAAAGCAAGGACACCTGTTTTCTAAAATCATTAAATAACATAGTGATGGAGTTTCTGAAAAACTTTGTTTTGAATTATCCATCTTTAAAACAAACTTGTTTCATAGACTAATCACATGCTTTGTTCACTCTCTTCTTGCACATCTCTTTTTATAGAACTCAATTTTGCAAATTACTCCACTGTGCAATTGACCTCACTTCTAGAAAATACTGTCTTTCTTAAATATTCTACCTTGGTCTTTTCAGTTTAAGGACATTATTCCCTATAATATCATCGTTAACCACCTTAAATAGTTCCTCCAGCAATTTCATGTTATCAAGTATTTATAGACAGTTACCATCATCTTTATTTCTTGAAAGAGGTTCATATAGTTTCATAGTTTCATAGATTATGAAGCCAGAAGGGACCATTGTGAACATCTCATCTGACCTCCCTCATAACAGAAGTCATAGGACTCCCTTGAATTCCTTCTCTTTGAACTAGAACATATCTCTTAGAATATTTTGATTTAAACTTTTCTAGCATTAGTGAATCTACAAAAATCGTAAGTTGCTCCAGTGGTTAATCACTCTTCCTGTGAAAAGTATTGCTTCTTTCTGCTCTGAATTTCTGCAGCACTGAGTCTAAGTAAACACACACAAACAAACAGATGGTAATAGAGGAAGTGAGTGGGGAAGGTCTCCAGTTTTAATTTGGGGTGTTTTGAAATCCATCTTAGCAAGACAGTCCTGCAAGGGAGGAAGGGTATTCAGAGGGGCTAGACTCATTCTAAATCATAGAATCATCATAGTAGTATTTGGGTTGGAGGAAATCTTAAAGATCACTGAGTTCCAAGCCCCCCACCACAGCAGGGACACCTTCCGCTGGGTCTGCCTGTTACTGATCCCAAGGCCTAATTTGTCTCATTGATATTGTTGTGTTAAAAAAGAAAAAAAGAAAAAGAAAAAGAAAAAGAAAAAGAAAAAGAAAAAGAAAAAGAAAAAGAAAAAGAAAAAGAAAAAGAAAAAGAAAAAGAAAAAGAAAGAAAAAAAGAAAAAAGAAAGAAAAACAAACCAAACAAAAAACCCACCAAAAGAAAAACAAAAAAAACACAAAACAAGTAAACAAACAAAAAACCAACCAGTCAACACAAAGAACCAAACAAAACAAAAAAACCCCAAACAAAAACAAACCAACAAGACAAGACAAAACAAAAAAAAAACCCAAAAACAAAACAAAAGAAACCCCAACCCTCCCCTCCCCCCAAAAAAATAAACCTTATTGATTTTGAGGTTCTTCTCTCAGCATACAAAGAGCTAGATGCATACAACAGTGTTTCATGAAAAGCAGTGTATTTCATCAGTGTGAGTAAGGCACTAGAGATTTCCATTTTGGCCTTCTCAGCACTCCCATACACACCCTTTCAGCAAGTCAGTACCCAACCTCTTCTGCATCAGCTCACTTGCCTTCAGTCAAACTCACTAACCAGAGAGATGTGACTCAATGACAGACTAATTCATATCTATGAAGTATTCAGTGAACTCTTAGCAAAAGATATAATGCAGCACTATAATTGCAGAGAGTTTTCCTCTCCTGTTTCTCACGTTTCCCAAGACAATTTTCAACTGGTGTTTCTTGATTTCCTACGTGTGAAAAGATCATAAAGCACCAAGAGTAATTTCTATTTTTGTTCTTATTTTTAGCCCTTACCACTCCTCCTAGAATTGGAGTACCTGCTTGCAATCATGTAGCATTACCTATTAAGAGGCATCTGAGTGCCACAAGAATGGGCTAAAAATGAAGATGGCACTGCAGCTGTCACACACAATGGCACATTTTGAGGCTGTTTGTGCCTGTTTTATGCAAGCTGAGACCAAGAATTTCATCCACTACAGAACATGAACTTGCAAGCACAAATTCTTCATAGCCAAAAAAGTCACTATCTATGTGAAGCTGTGATCTAGATAAGCTGATATAAATAGAATGGAAATGAGCTTAATGAAATGAGCTTAATGACTGGTTCTCACAGAGATGTAGCTGTAAAACAAATGATGTTAGGAAAGGCATGTTCAGCTGCGGAGCCAAATTCAGCATTTCCCTCTGTGTACAACTGTGACATGAGAAAGAACTTGGGGTGATAAAAGGAACTTTTTGGAATGAAACATGCTCATTTCTCTTGCTGGTAAGCTTTAGATTCATTGTCTAAGAAGGGTGTATTCTGGGGGAAAAATAATACAAGCTTCTAGATGAATGCAGATTAAAATGACCTGGTTAATTTTTTTTTATTTTTTTTTTTAAGGCATTTAGAATTAAAAGTTCTCAGCTCCTTTCAAAGAGTAACTAAGGATGTGATTCATCTGCCTCAATCTCACCACCTGAGTCTGGATTTGAGATGGTCGTCATCAATTTCTTGAGATTAATACAAGAATATGTGCAACATATGGATACCATTCATTCCATTATATGAGAGAGGCCTACAATAGATGTGTTGCCACTAGTCATGCCTCTTTCTCTTGACTGATTATAGACAGAGTTTCAAACAACTGGCTCTGACATAGACACAAAATGTTTGTGTATCTGGGGTTAGATTAAATGAAACCCAGCACTAAACACTTTTAAATAATCTTTATGCAGGAATGAAGTAAGAGCTCCTCCAAATCAGAAGAAATTAAAGACAAAATCTGACCTGTTCTCTTAAGTCTCTTAGTTTCATAGTTTCATTTGGGGTTGGGGGGGCGGGAGGAAAACAAAAATAAAAGTAATATGAAAGGACCTCATGATTTATCAGTTATATTAATTGGTTTGCATATAAAAAAGAGTCTGCAGGATATACCCACTTCTAAAATTTACAACATAATTTAGAAACCCTATTTTTTTCTTCTGGTTATAAATCAGTACACATCACAAGCTATTTACAGTAAAAAAAGGAGAAATGTATGGGCAAACCATCCAGCTATCAGTTCCTAGCTATATATTAACAAGCCAAAATTAAGGTCATTACCTTGGTGAATAATGCAGACCATTTTCCTTACAACTTCAATACTGTCTAGGGCATTGCTTACACAAAAGCCTGTGATTTTTGTTGTTGTTAAAGCTACATTTCATCATCTTTAGTACCTGTACTAGAGTCTTGTGGAAGGTACTTAACAGGAGGAATCTGGAAGTTATATACCACAGGCACAGAGAATTACTTTGGATGGCATGGACCTGTTCAGCTCTAATTGAGAATGCTAAACCCAGAACTTTTGTGAATATCCCTGAGTTTCAAATACTGTTCAGTTATTTATGGATGAGAAGCAGTAAAATATTAATTTTGCTTATATTCTGAAACACTGTCTTTAAACAGAACTTACTGACTTTACAGAGGAGCATTGGAAGTAAAAGTTTCTGTCTTGGGGGAAAAAAAACCAATTTTTTTCTTTAACTGGTACTGGGCATCTTGGGTGCTATGAATACCAATCTAACAGTAGATAATTTTTCCGTTCCCTCTCAAAAGAAGCAAAATAAAGCTCAACACTATAAATGACATTTTTGGTGACAAGTGAACTTTACCAAGCTCCTTTGCAATATGTAACCTTACTTTTTCTTAGTCCTTTTTTTTAAAAATCAAATTACCTACTTCAAGAGAAGTGCTGAGGTACATGGATATTGCACCCTCTCTCAATTAAGAAATAATTTAATTTAATGATTTTATATATATGGCTCTCCCTCTTTTATTTTTATTTTATTTTATTTTGACTCTAGATCTGTTGAGTGTAGCAATTTAGATTATATCCCAGATAAATAAGAAGAGAGAGGTTCAAAATTCTCAGTCCCCAAATTTCATGCATTGTCTGATACTGCCCCACATGCAAACAATATTTGATATGTTCTTCCATCCCAGACAAGGGGATTTCTCCAGAACCTCAGAGGCAGGAAATTCCAGATAATATTTACAACAAAGAATATGTGTAAGAAGGAAGGGATGGTGAGGGATAGAATATATTTACTTAAGCTCTAGGCCATTTAAATTTCCAGGATTTTGTCTACATGCTTTGCTGATCCTGTGCTCAAAAATTAGACTGCTCTCTTTAAGTCCTTTACTCCTGCTTTGGCTTTGAAGCTGGTACAAAGCTGGCAGCTTGAATGTGGCACAGCCAGGCAGACATATTTTAAAGTGTCAGAACTAATACTAAGCCTTTCAGTGTTGCAAAAGAAATGTAATTTGCTTTGAGGGGTGGACTTATTATTGAGAAATATTATTGTAATCCAAATTGTTCATTAAATCTCTCTCCCTCCGTCTTTCCTTCCATTGCTCCCTCTCTTTCCCTCAGACTTCCACACACATGAAGTCATGTATGCTTATACTCACAGGTACATTTGTATCTTGTTCGTTTTCTCTTCCAGTCCCTCCTATACCAAAAATAGTTGAGCCTTGAGATATCAGAAGGAACTGCTAAATTGATTTAATATGGCATTAAAAAGGAAAGGATAGAATTGTTGAAATCTTCTATATATTATTTCGTTTTTTGCTAGCTTTCCAAAATATAATGGCCCATTTTACTGCTTAAGCATAAACCAGGTTATGCTAAAACACATCAACCTGGTTTATTGGACTGGGTTGTCCTGATCCAATGATCTTAATGCATGAAACTTTTGCATTTTACATAAAACAAAATGCTCATTAAATATGCTGTGTGACCTTATACGGTCAGAAAATGAGAAAAAAGATCATTAGTTTACAATGCCCATTGACAATGAAGGATGAGAGAGCAAGAAAAGATAAAGAAAAATTTCCTGTAGTCAAAATGTGTTTTTCAGAGTTCTGGTTCTGTGATTTGTCCTTTCACTTCAATGTTTGAGGATTTTTAGCAGAAAGACTTGAGTTGAAAGGAATGTGGTAAATTTCTGTCTCCAGGCTTACAAAACACACAATCCAACATTTCCATGACATCGTTACTCCACCTGACATTCATCCAGCTCTGTCTTATAAGCATGACCTGTGCCAATGTTAAAGAAATCAGATCTTTACCACATGTCTGCTCAGCTCCAGGACCTCACAAAACACCTCCAATGCGGTATTTTTGATGAGCAGCTGGTGGCAGGAAGTTCGTGCTCTGAAAATGAGTCTGTAATGATTCTGTCTTTCAGATGAGTTTGGATGCCATGTCAACAACTGCAGAGCTCACACAGCCACCAGGCAAAGATCACTAACCTCTTAGTTCCTTGTCCAAATGCATGGTATAGGAAAACATGACACGGAATCATAGAATCATGGAATAATTTGGGTTGAAAGGGACCTTTAAAAGTCATTTAGTTCAATCCACCTTCAGTGAGCATTTATATACACACATATATAAATACATTTTTTCATTGTCCCTTGAGAAAGAGATTACTCTCTCTTTTTTAGAACGTCATTTGGAGCAAAGTTGGACCTTTGTCTATTTTCATGGAGAAGAGCCAGACAAGTAGAAATGCCACTCTCCTTGATTTAGTATATTTGTTGACTGCCAAGATAAAAAGTTTACCCTTTCACTAATTTGTGAAATAATTCAGTGACTACTGAATCCATAAGAAGACAAAGAGAAACATTAGCCCTGAGCACATTACTACTTCACCAGAATTGTTCTTGCTGTACTTTCAACAAAAGACTCTGCTGTCGTAAGAGCAAGGCTGGACATCACAACTGTTGGAGGCAATCACTCATATAAATAGATATGTAAACAAATTTCCAAAGTGGAAAAGTAGGGTTGAAACTCTCATTTCTCTAAAAGTTGTATTAATTCTTCTTAGTATGATTGTAATATATTAACCATACTGAGTTTCTGTTCCTTTGTTTTAGTATCTGTCTTTTGTTATTAATATTTTTAAAAAATCATAAATGAGCTAGGTGTTTTCATTTTGTCTTAAGGCTTCAAAATTGTAACACTAGTTTTATAAATTACTGATTTGTATTAATCATACAGTTGCCTCTCATTAATCAAATTCATATTTAAAGCCATGGAAATAGGTTTTTTTTCAAGTGTAAATTTAATTCTTAGAGAAAAGCAGAAGCACTGAAAAGAAAACCCTAAATCAGTTGTCGGTAGATAATAGCAGCAAAAAAACCACATCTTCTTATTAGCCACATCTATCTTGGCAAAGTTTAATAACAAATTCAGTGTCCATAGATGCTGACAGTTTATAGTTTGTTAATGAGAGAAGAAATTATAATTTATCTGTATTTCAAATTGTCATCAGATATCTTCTTGAACGATCAATGCATTTTAATACTCGTTCACAGAGCGAAATGCATTTGTCTTCCAAGGGTATGAAAATTAGCTAAGAAATCTCTGAGATAAGGTTGTACTATGGTTTCTATATCTTTTGTTTATACTTTCCCTCCTTATGTACATACATATATATAAAAAATATTTCTGTATAATTATACATTCATATACATATATACATACACACATATTTATATATGTATGTATTTAGTTACACGTGGATGGAACATATCTGGGTCAACAACAAGTATTACAGTCTGAGCATTGCTCAGAATGAGTAATCTCCCATAATAAACGTAATGAATTTAATTATACATTTGTTTTTTCTATCTCCATGTGGGTATCTGTGCACAACGGCGTATGTACATGTGTGTGTAAAGAAGAATTTTCTTACAGCTGTCTGTGTTCATGCTTGTTTACAGCTGAATTGGATGGGTCCCACAGTAAAAAGAGCAGTAATTAATCCAGGTACCACCCATGGCCCTTGAAGTTGTTAAACATGGACAGGATTATCTTAAAAACCTAAAGAGAAAAAATAGTCTTTGGTTTTCATGCAGACAGGAGCTTGTTCTTTGTTTTTAAATAAACATTCTCAGTTTTTAATTGGTTTTCAGCTTGCCCTTCCTATTCTGTCTATATTGTCTGCATTTTGCTTAGGCTCTCATGGGCAAATTTTAGTCAATTCTATGACAAAACATGCCACAGTTATCATGATCCTGTTTAACCAAAAATACCTGTTCACCTTTGGACCAAATTTCTCATGTGATACATTTAGAATACTTTCCTCTGTTATCCATACTTCTGTATATAGACTAGCCATATATCTGTTTCTTGTACTGATGTTACAATATTAGGATTTTAATGTGCATGCAATGCAGCATAAAAGTTGGTTTTTTTTAAAGAAATGGGAAAAAAACAAGTTATGTCCAAATTCCCAAACTCAGTTGGAGATTTATATCAGAAAGCAATGTGTAAAATTTAAATTATGCAGTACCAGTAGTAGTTATTATTCTAAATTGCACCATTTTGCTTGAGGGGGATTTGGGTTTTCCATTTACTTTTTACCAAAGCAAGTGCATTCTGACCTTGACTTTCAAGTACTGTTAAGCAATTATTCCTAAGCTTTTGCAAAGATCTCTCCTTTAAAAGGTCTAAAACAAATATTTAGAGTTTTTTGACGGCTGAAAATATAAACAAGGGTATTTTTCACATTTTAACAGATACAGCTGAGATAAGAAAGACTTGGAAATAGCTTTTGCACAAATGTAAGTGTTTAGCCTCTTCCTATGCCTGTCCCATTTGAGACTAAGTAGCAACAAAAAGTGTTTCTTAACACCCAATCGTGTACTTAGTGCTGGCAGAAGGATGTGTTTTCTATGGATTTATGTTGAGAAATGTCAATATCAAAGTGTTTGTGACAGCTCTTATCTCTGCTCTGTTGGGTTTCACGTGTATTAAAGCTGAAAGCGAGCTCGCTTTTTCTATTCTATGTCTGGTTTTTTTTGCAGCTCAGACCATTCAACCATCACAACAAGGTCGCACGAACACATGGTGGATATTACGAGTGGAATCATAAAAGTTTGGCCATTTACCTGAAATGAGCCACACATGTGTTGACTATTTAAACACCTATATCAAGAATACAAAACGTGAGAGTTGAAGGGCTGGTTCAGATGAGGGATTCTTCTTGCCTTTATTGTTTCTCTAATGTGACCATGACCTAAGGAAGTGTAAAACAAGTGCAAGCAATAAGGCATTATATAATTAAACTGTATGGAAGGTGCCACTGCCTTGATGAAGATTTGTGAATGGGGTTCATGCTCTGTACAGGCTAAATTCAGCCTGCAGGTTAGATTGTCATGCACTGCCTTATCATTGCTTCGCTGGTAACATTTTACAAAGAATGAAATCAATTAATCAAAATCAAAATGTCTTCCAAAACATTTCTGGACAATGTCACCAATTGGTCAGATACTTGGCAGACACTACAAAATAAATAAGTCTTGTCATGTAACTTTAGAAGTCCTAAACCAAAATCTGCCATCCAAAAGCAGAGCTGTGGGAACAATTCAGGAGTCCAAAGCTGTGTTTGCCAGCTCAAATGTGTCTGACGGCTCCACTACATATGCATAGAAAGTTCATAAGTGCCTGAAGCAGAAGCTTCTGGTAAACGTGAGCTTAGAAGGGATGACATCTACGCTGTCCTGTGTTGTCATCATGCACTGATTACAGCAATAATAGTAATCTCCACTTCTACAGCTTTTTGTTCAAGGACTTTTGCGAACTTTAATTTGCTAACCTGTACAACAGATCTGTGAGGACAGCTGTGTAATAACAGGTCTGCATCAGGCTTTGTCACCATTATTGTTCTCAGTCTTCCTCTGTCTCTATCTCTTACGCTTAATTTAAAGGATACTTCACCATTTACTCTGGCTAAGCAGTATTTTGTCACACAATTATTCATTTTAGGGGAACATCAATAATATGTGTGCCTGGCAGCCACTGAACTTCTATTTTAAAGGGCTAAACTGGCTTCCCGAACAGAGAAACCTCACCTAGAACCTCTTTGCTCCTGAGCCCCTCTAGCCAAGCATAGCTGTAAAATCTTCCTTTGGATGTTGCATTACTTAGGCTAAGGCCTTGTTTACTCTAATATTGTTTCTAGGCCTGTCTCGGAACACTCTGTAATACCATGATATAGAAAATAAAAATAACACTACAGAATTGATAGCGCTGTCATTTCTTAACAAGATTTTTCAATGCAATCCATGGTAAAGTATTATGCAAAACAAGAGACCCATTTCTATAACATGAGTGGGATATTGCCAACACTACTCTGTTGTTATGCAACAAATAAAATAGGGGTTAATTTATTGCAGTGCAGTGACTGGGGCAGGTGTCCCAGTCATTAGTAAAACTTTGTCACCTGTGGCACATTACATGTGCTGAATTTCTTCCTCCCTCCTCTCCACCTTCCCTAATTCAGGCCAAGGATGTGCTCATACCTGACAGCAGCACAGCTTTATAGATTTTTGAGTCTGAAAAACATCATTCTATTATTTATTTTCAGACAGGTAAGATGTCATTTATGTTAGCATGTTCTGGGCTAAGACTTGTTAGAGATTCTCACCCTCAGAAAACTTTTAAGCAGATGAAAACACGAAGTCAGTTTCTGCAAATTCCCATTTGTAATTGGTACTGCTAGAAATAAAACCTTAATTCAGTTACTGAAAAAGGGAAAAAATACAAGGTGAATGGAGATTGGATTGATATAAGTTATTTATATTGTACATAATTTGGGTAGTTACAGTCATCAAACAGGTAAAGCTGCGTCTTGCTTATGTTCATGTAAGGGAGTTCTCTGTCGATAACTTACATTAAGTTAAATTCTGCAGTGTCAGAAATAAAAATACTTTAATTCACAGTTTTCCAACAGAACACCATCCCTTGAGACACTTCTTTCTTTCTTTCAAGGATAAGGAAAATTGAGGTAGCTCAGATCCACTTACACAGTTATTTGTAGCAAGTGCTGGTCTCTGCTGAATGACTATTCTGTGGGTATTTAAAAATACATTTATTCCTCAAGCACAGATGGTTTTAGTACACTTACCTAAGAAAATGTAAAGAATTAATGGGCATTTGCAAGGTGTTATGATTTGAATATCACAACCTGAAGGTAAATATCATATTATTTTTATGAGTCATGGTATTCCTTGCAACACTGAATCATACACTGTTTCTTATACAATTAAATGACAAAATGATGCAGATGATGAAGTGTTAAAGGAAAAAAAAAAGAAAGAAGAAAAAAAAAAAGTGTGGCAAATCACCATAACCATGTACCTTGCAGTAATTTCTGTATTGGTGGACAAGCAGACAATTAAAGCAGCTATAAAAAATTAGATTGGTTAGAACATCTGTGTACCTACAGAATGTAGAAAGTTTCCCTTTCCCTTTCCCTTTCCCTTTCCCTTCCCTGAACTTCCCTTCCCTGAACTTCATTCCCTGAACTTCCCTTCCCTGACTTCACTGAACTTCCCTGAAATTCCCTGAACTTCCCGGAACGTCCCTTCCCTTCCCTGAACTTTCCTGAACTTCCCTTTCCTTTCCTTCCCTTCTTTACTTTTCCCTTCTTTCCCTTTCCCTTTCCCAGTAGTACATGTCTCAAAGAAAGTGTATCTCACATTTGTCACCCCTTACATGCACACATACACACTCACATCTTACACATACACACAAATAAATAGAATTGCTTATACAAAAAGTGTTCAAGGAAAAGGCTCTGCTTGCCTGAAGGAGAGGCCAGATGCTTTGACTTCCAGCTTTCTTCCATCAAAGCTGTGCAGTTTCGAAATTAAAATCTGCAGCAATAATGAAACATATTAAAATGCATGCAAAGTCTGGAGGGCTTATAATATGCTAAAAACTGGCAATGCATGTTTACATCCATATATCAACTTGGATGTGCTGAAAAGATTTAAAGTGTAAAATATGCAAATATGTGTCATATTGTCACACTTGGTCTCCCTAATGGAACTCCCTTTCATCTCAACTCTCCTTAATTTCATGAATATTGCATGCCCCTCACACCTTTTACTCCTGCTGTTGCTAGGCTGAGAAGATTATGAAAATATGTTAATAGTATCTTTCATCAAATAAAAGTTGCAATATTGAAAATAATAAAAAAATATATCTTAAAATACAAATGGTTGAATTTTTTAGCTAATTTATTCCCACTGGAAACTCAGATAATTACCAGCCAATTCAATTAATAAGGAAATAGTGGGAATATTATAAAAATCTATGTAGGTAAATTGATGAATTCAGGAAATATTTGTGTGCATGTGTGCGTGCATGTCCATGTAAACTTGACAAACATCTTGGGAAGTCTTTCTAGACAAAGAACCCGGGAAGGATTTTGGTATTGCCATATTTCTGTTTAAGCACCAGACTTTTTCCTTATTTTCTTTGATTTACAAGGCCTGCTAAGCAAGTCTAAGTAGTTTTGTTTTTTCCATCACATTCATCATACAGCACCATTCTTCTAAAGTTTTCAGAAACCAGCACTTTAATAAATAGATGTCTTTGGACATTTGGGGCCAAAAATTGGACCTAAAGTACATTAAAAAAAAAATTTAAAAGATCACCTATGTATTTTCAAACTGTATGTACTTTTTCTAGACAATTGTTAACTTTTTGTTGGCATTTGAGTTAACTTCTTGAGCTTAATTATTTTTTTCCTTTGTTCTTCACTTTTGTTAGAAGCATTCATTAAATAAGCTGTTTTTTTCCTGTTTTCAGGTTTTAAAGGAAAAGGTGGAGGAGAGGAGAGGA
>VZTX01025414.1:174453-195372 GCA_013400915.1 Pardalotus punctatus
GAGAGGAGAGGAGAGGAGAGGAGAGGAGAGAGCTTGATGTAGACATCACACGGATGATGATTTAGCATTGTTTCGACAAAGTAACGGGATGGCTCTGAACATTATTGGCTTTCTGGGCTGTGAGTGCACAATGTCACTTCATGTCAAGCTTCGTGTCAACCAACACCTCCAAGTCTCTTCTACTCAGATCCCCTCTCAATATATTTTTCAAAGAAGAAATTGCAGCTCCACCTCAGTTCATGCGCCAAGACATTAGACTGGTGAGAATTCTGACAGAAAAACAGGTAGAAGCTGGATTGTATCAAACACCTTTGGGATCCCTCTCCCTACTTCATCACTGCGCAACCATGGTTGCTGTCGACAGATGGCATGGTGAAACCTCTCTGTAATAATCCTGTAACTCTCTAAAACTGTTCCTTTTATTATCTGTCCTAAGCTCATCTATTTTTAACTGCTGAGATTTATTATAAATGGAATAGCACAGCTTATAAGGTCGGGTAACCCTTGATTACAGCTTCTGTAAATCAACCTAGATTCATTTTAATGAGACACATAATTTTTTTTTTCCTTTATTTTAAAGAGTTTCTCAAAGAACAAACTTTTTTTTTGATTGTGTGTGATCATTTTTTGATTTCTTTTCCCCACAGATTCAATCCATGAACTTTCACATCTTATTTCCAAAAACTTTGAGAGTTTCAATTTTTTTTTATTTTTTTTTTTTTGGCTGAACCACTGGAAATATAAATAGAGCTGTGGTTGTTTGAAATGAAAGTATGCTTGAAACAACAGAATACATCTTACTGAGAGCTCTGTAATTCTCCTACAATTCTAGGAAACATGGGTTAGGTTACATAAATGATGCCATATGGATCGGATGATGAAAGCATTTTAAGTACTTCTGCTGCACTTTAAATGGTTTTTACACTGTGTTAATTCACAATTGTCCAACCTAGCAATGGCTTGGGTATCTCAAACTAATTGAACGGGAAGTTCTCAAAGCACAGGTGCCCAGAAAGAGCATTGCCCAAGCACTCTACCTATAACTCACTCTGGGGCTCTGAGAACAGATCAGAGGTTCAGACTGACACTATGTCTGCTGTTAAATTTCCGGGATGAGTCCATCACTTACTTTCCAGCTGGGATCTAGCAGAGACACTGACTACTGGAATGTCAAAACTGGACAGAGACTTAACACCAGGAGTCCACATTCTGGCAGAGTTTTAGTTAGTGATCAGTAGGACTCAGTCTGCTTGCTCAAGCTGTCTTTGGTCTTATGTTTGATACAGTTTTGGTTAAAAACCAGGTCTGTGTCAACTGAAGGGACAAAGCCTTTCTCTTTCACTGATCTACCATTTTGCATCCACCCTTTTGAGTGCTGGCATTGTTGGATTGAAACTCCCTGG
Source organism: Pardalotus punctatus (assembly GCA_013400915.1). Lineage (NCBI taxonomy): Eukaryota > Metazoa > Chordata > Aves > Passeriformes > Pardalotidae > Pardalotus > Pardalotus punctatus. The sequence goes on from VZTX01025414.1 coordinate 175,857, forward strand.
GTTGCTTCAGTCCATTTCTAATGTTCTAGTTGAATAAAAAACTACTGACAAAGTAAGGAAAATGTGCCTTCCTCTCTCTCCCCGTTAATGCCATCTTCTGTTTATCTGTATGCAGAAAACTTGACATTTGAAAATATGTGTGATTAGGTGGCATGTGTACTCCTTTAAGAGACTTTATTTCTTAGCAAGGCTTCTGAAGAGTCTATTTCTTTTAATTTTTCATAAAGTGTAGCTTATGAAAAATTTAAATGAAATCATTTAGTAGTGATTGCTCCATAAACACAACATGAACTCCTTTAAAATTCCAATTATATAGGAGCTCACCTTTTTAAGTGGTTTTGAATGAAAATAGCAAAGTGCAACTACACTCCTTTCAGATGGATTGGGTGTAAAACCAAGGGCTTGACAAATTTTGACCATCAGAAATTTTTGGTTTCCCCCACACACCTCATGCAAATACAGCATGTATAGCCAGATGATCTAGCTAAATTCCAAATGGAATAATTGCATTTTATCTACTTAAAATTCTCTCTTCACTTTCACTGGCAGGAAACATTTTTCTTCCTTTCCTCCCCTCTGATGACACTTTCCACCAAGGTGTTAGTGGTATTTTGGTGGTTGCTAAAATAAGAATAGCCCAGCTCTCACACAGTTAGAGGAGACGGTGGGAGAGAAGCTGACAACTTCAAAGCCTGCTGATAGACAGATATTAAGATATGGTATCATACTTGGTATGAGATACATGTAAAGTACAGGAAAATGGTTCCACCTGAGTCAATAAAGGTCTATTAATTTACACCCTTTAGAAGATTAAATGGAGTAGATTAGAAAGCACAGGCCTGATCCTGGTCTTTATGAAACATAAATTGAGACCAAATCCATTAAGGTAAACCAGTTTGTTAAATGGCAAATACGACAAAAACCGGAACACTTGACTTCACCGTCTTCAGGAAGATGATTCTTCTATCTACCTCTAGGCATGTACTTTGTTTTTTTGTGAAAAGAGAAACTTGCTGGAACTGAGAAACTAATTTCAACTTTTGTGAGAGAGCCAAATTCATTTTAATAGTACTGACCACCTCAAATAAGAAGTGATGTGCTTTTAGACATAAACTTGCAGCAAAGTTCCAGCATAAATATTTCTGAATTTGAACACAAATTCATGCTTTCTATTGGTCTGACAGTGTACTCAGTAGCACACTCTTTATCATGCTTTTTGAGTACATTCACTGTTTCTAAGAATAATTGCCCTTTTACTAACATGTATATAAAGAGAAAATGCTTGTCAGAATTTTTGTATTAAACCAAACAAAAGGTAGATAAATAATGCTTTCTCAGACTTAGAAAACATACCGGCAAGCACATTTTTCTATTATTCAACAAGCCTGATTTTTAACATATATTTCTGTCTGTAGCATAAGGATGTTACCTCTTGCTTCTCATGGACTAGGGAGGATAATTCATTCCTTCTCCTTTTGCTATGTCCCTTTACATATTTGTAGGCAGATATTTTATGTCCCTCCTCAATCTCCTTTTTGCCAGAATGAACGAGACTATCTCTGTTAACCTTTCCTCAAACAGGCAACATTATTTTCCAGTCCTTTTTATTATTCTCTTTCTCTTCTCAGAATCCATTCCAATAAGTCTTTTCTCTTTGAATTATAGTGCACAATATTCCATTGTGTCATTGGTTTCCTAGAAAATAAAGAGGCAGAAAGAGGAACATGTCTACATTTGCAAGTTCAAAAATGGAGTTCATTGCAATTTAACCGTGTGGGCTCAACATGCCTGAAAAGTTACAGGACTTTCTGGAAAATATATGTGATTGAAATCAGTGTGGTGATATTCAAATTATTGAAAATACAGTTTCAACTATGTCACTTTTTTTTTCTGCTACCCAGTCTACATAATGCCTCTAATATAATGCCTGTGAGATTTTGATCTTGCAAAAGCTCATATAAGTGACCAATTACCTTTGTCTATTTTCCTGGGCTTCTTTCACCCATCATGTGAGAAAGGATGTGAAAAATTCTTGGACCAATACAACATGCAAGGCAATTGTGTAATGGAAATATTCTTTTCCTAGGATTCTCTTGATGATTTGTTGCCATAATGCTCCATATGCAGCATTCCCTGAACTTGTATTTACATAGCATAGCTAATGCTTTTACATCTTATTTATCTTTAAAAAGTTTGTTTTCACTGATTTAATGCTGTTCCTCCAGATATCCAAGACTGTAATGTATTTCCTTTCCAGATGAGATTCTTGGAATATATTACCTACCTCTAGAGGAAGTTAATGCATTCTGTTCCCCAAGTTGCTAGCCAATGCTCAGGACCTTGGGGAAGTTGCTTGTGAACTTCACACTGTTTGACAACAAGTGTCAGACACAGTCGAGTTGGGTCCACAATTCCAGGCACAGATTAGATAATTGTCTAGGCAAATGTCAAATGATAACTGTGTGTGTACATAATTATCCAATCTGCACATGTAACCCTCTTAATGCTTGTAAATTAGGCATGCATCTTCATCTACAAGTTAGTTGAATGTGTTTTCACACTCACGTAGCTAAAAAGTCAGGCGCACAAACTGTAATAATTATGCTATTGCTAAGACTCTACTCTCACTCGTGAGAGTCAAGATTTCACATTTTCATTCAACAGCAATTCTCACAAACTGTATAAAAGTCTTTTGAGTAGAATCAGGTGCTTGGTTTTTAGTTTCATTCTCTGAATTTTAGATGCAGTATGGAAACAGCAAGTGGAATCCTGCTTAAAATGTGATTGAAACCATCACTTGTTAAACAATTTGTTTCTGCATTGTCTGGCTTAAGCCAGAAGAAAATTAAAATATATATTTATGCTATGTGCTGAGCTTTAAGTTATTAAGCCCCCCAAATCAATGTATTCATACTTTTTTCTTTACTTTCTGTAATCCTCTCTGCTGGACCTATGAAAATAGACTAGAACATTTCAGCTTCTGTTTACACTTGTAATCCACTTCTCATTCTCATTCAGAGCACTTATAGACATGCTGATGGAAAGCCCATTGAAATCCACAGAAAAGATTTCCTTTGACACCAGTGATCACTGGATCAGGACATAAGTTCCCCAGACTGTCAGGGATTCATTAAGCTCCTTGTCCTGAAAGATAGAAAAATAGTTTTGTTGTTGCTTATGGGGCAAAGAAGAGGATTCTAATGTATTTGATGTGTAATGCCAATTAACACTGTGCCAAAGACCATTTTGCTGACCTGCAGTTCCACTGATGTGCTTCCTTCAAATCCCAGAGTATAACTCCCCTTTCCCAGTTCATTTGGACTTTCTCAGTGAGTTCTCAAAAAATGGATGCTAAAGGTTCCCTCACACTTCTCCCAGCAGACACTTTCAGGGTATAGATTAAATTTCATCAGTTCTTGCTGATATGACAATGTTCAGGTTATTCCACTATTCTTTGACCTGGGCTGTCCTAATTCTGCCTTGTGGCCTCTTTCTTCCTTTGTTAACTATCACTGCCTCTCACTGACAGTTCAAGCATCAAACCCATCAAGCATTTCAGAATTCTCCTTACCATCTATTATCTGCTTCTTCCCCTTCTGCTAAGTAGCAGACTTAACATTTTCTTTTGTCCACACTTCATTTCTTAGACTCTTGAAGAACTTTTGTCTTGATCCATTTTACTTCCTTTCCTAATAGCGCCTCATTTTGTGCCTTTGACTTTCTGACTTCTGCTCTTACATGTCCTTACTTTTCTCCTGTAGGGGACCCTGTGTCAGAGACTGTGAACCAATTTCCACTGTGCCATTTCACATCTGAATGGAATGTTAAATATTTAAACAGCGAAGTTCTCCTTGTGGTTGTTAAATCAGTATTAAGAGATAGTCAGAGTATCAGGGAATAGAAGAGTTCCCTGACTCACAGTCCCAAGTAAATTGCACTGGGACCAAAAAAAACTTTAAAAATGGATATATTGTACTTAATTGAAGGTTTTCATACTTTTTTCTCGACAGGAAGTTTTAGTGTCAGCTTTTCTGGTCTTTGATAAATAAATAAATAATGTTAGTCTATCTTTTATTAAAATAATGTTGAAAATAACATGAAGAAATAAATTTATATATTTTTCATTCTCACAATTTTCGATTGGATTTCTTAAAAAAAAAAATTAAAAATTGTGATTTCTACTTCAGGGAGAGAGACAAAATGTTATGTGCTTTTTTTTATAGGTAGACTGTTACATTTAAAATCACAGTAGTTTTGAGGTTTTTCTCCCTTCATAACAGTATTTAAATAAAAAAATATTTTTCTACTAAAATTAAAAAAAAAAAAATACAAAACAGAAAAGCAGAAAAACAAACAAATAAACAAAAAAAAACCAAAAACCAAATAAATATTAAAAAATAAGATTCCCAGAATTCTACAGGGAAATAAATAATTTCCAGTTCAAAGACCTGCTTATACCTTTGGCTATATACACTGCTGACCATAACACCTCTTCTCTCACACCCTAACCTGCAGAGATGGATACTGTAACAAAAATCTTGGAGTACAAATCTTTGTGGCTGCACTTCCAGGAATGTAAAGTACTTTTGGGCTGCATGCCCACAGACACAACACAAACCAAAATGTTTCTGCCCATCACTCTGGATCTAGAAGTTTTTAGAGGTGTTTCTGATGCAAGACCAGCAGATAAAATGTGTCGTTGTCACTGCTTCAAGTAAGGCAGCCGCTCCTGTCACATATGGATTGGTGCGCACATTCCAGCAGATTTGTAATGAAGTTTAAATGTCTAAGGCTATAAATACATGACTAACTGTCTAAAAGTGTCTGAGCAGGTTAAGTATCCAATTTCTCTTAAAAGAAGTTAATCTAAATATCTCACAAAGCTTGTAATGGATTTTTTATCAATATGGTACCAATTATATTTACATTATCATACAGAGTAAAAGGAGGTAATTTTTCTCTTGGGAAGGCTAAGGAGAGAATGTAGCATCCCAAAAGGTATTTACAAGAGAATAAAGTGGATAACAGCCTTTATTCACATACTTAAAAGTCAGACTTTTCTGCTTGTTCTCAAATAACTTCTAATTTTGAAGTTAACAATTACTCACATAACCATCCTATATCTTCAGTAGCAAATGGTCTTTGTTATGTTCATCTCTGGATAGAAATCCATTTGTCTTGGTTTCATAAGCTGGTTTTTTGGGGTTTTTTTTTTGTTTTTTCCTATGTTCAAAGCAGGTCTGAGTTTCACGTTGAAGAAGGAAACACCTTTCAAGGAAAGAATTATAACATTCCAAATGCTGCAGCTATATTTTACATTGTGTTCTCTTTTCCTTTAGTTTTCCCTCTCTAGATCTACTGTTACTTCATTTTCCTTTCTCTCCTAGACAGTAAAGGAACTGATGAGACTAAAAATATACCCTCAGCAATGGCTGCAGTTCTGCTGTGCTTGTCAAAATATGTATGACCACTGATTATTGCCAAAGGGAGGTTAGGGGTATTTCCTGTATAATTTATTGGTGATCTAACTCTCTCGAATAAAAGGTTATATTCTACTTGCAGAGCTAAAGCAGCATGTTATGAACAAAATATTCACAATATTTGTTTTTTTCTACATTACAGATGAGCAAAAGGTGGAGAAAAAAAAGGGGGGGGGAGGAATTATCTGAATGTCATTAAAGAAAAAGAAAACTCAAACAAGGGGAAGGGAGGGGAAGTTCAAAGATGGGAAGTTCGGGGAAGGGAAGGGAAGGGAAGGGAAGGGAAAAGAAGACTACAGCAAGGAAAAATAAAATATCTGTNGCTGCAATTAAAGGGGAATGGGAATAGAAGGGAAGGGAAGGGAAGGGAAGGTAAAAGAAAAATTCACTACTGCCAGTAAAAATATTTATTCTGTTTAGCTTTCGGTTTTTTTCCTTATGTTTGCTGTTTCCTTATGTTTCCATTCTTCAGATGGAACTAAAATGAGGCAGGTCCATGATATAGACCTTCTATATAATACAAAAATCTGCATGGAGTTAATTAAGTAATAATAATTTATTAAAAATTTTGGGCCTGGGACTTCTTATCATTTAAAAAAAAATAAAAAGACACAGAGGTTGGAACTCAGAAGATTTGAGTATGGTTATAAGAATTATTTGTACCATTTATTTAGATTTTTTCCCTTCTGTACCCTATAAAATGCCATGATAGGTGTCATCTTCTGTAAAATGATTTGAAATCATAGTAGTTCAAAAGACCAAGAAAAGTAAGAAATGTATAACAGATGCATATGTATGATGAGCTTGTGGCTCAGTTAAAGAAAACTTTGCTTTAATATTAATGCACATTTATTCTTAAAAATATTTTAGAAATTTTGACTGCCAGAGTTGATTGCTCTTTCTAAAATAACTATGTATTTAATTCATATATTTTAATGGAAACTATTATTCTCCAGAGTGTATCTACTATTAGGCTTCTCCACTGACTGGCCTGATAGACTGCAGGAACCTCAGTGATCCCTAACAGGTCTCTGCTTAATATCACTCATCAGACTGTTACAAATACTGGATCAGACACATTTTGGCACCTCAGACTTCCGTAATAAATGGACAGAAATAACTCTAGGTTAATATCTCTTTTAGTGAACACTGAGATAAGTCTTAGCTACGCCTTCTGTACATGAGCACAACCTTAGCAAAGGATGGAGTTAAGGAGTAGTTGTTGAAGTCAAGACATCTCCCTGTTGGTGTTTGATTTGCTTGGTGAGTGACTGGAAGAGTGTGGGAGAGAAGCCTAGGTGTGTTTATCCATTACACTTTTGTATTCAAAGTGAAGACACAGCCTCCTCCAGCCTTTCCAGGGGAGAAGGTTGACATAATTGTCTTTAGACAGAAAAACGGACATTAATGTTTTCAAATTAATTACAGAATTCTTTCTGGGCTGTGTATCTTATTATTATTGTACACATTTTTAGATGTGTAAACACATAAAACCACCCATCAAAATAAGCAATAAGGAAATAGCAAGGCAGATAATTTCTTCAAAACTGTGGGTTTAATTAAAAACAAACAAACAAACAAACAAACAAAAATCCAACGACAAACAAAAACCAAAAAAAGGGAAGAATTTGCTTGCAGAAACATGGATTTTTTTGATTTTTTTTTTTCCTGTGGTTTGTCTCGGGTTAGAGACAAATGTTCTAGGTGGAAAGCGCTCTGAATAAAACGTCTCCCCCAAAGCAAAGGTTTCTGGCACCCCCTCCCCCACCACAACAGAATTTCTTGGATGAAAGTGGAAAAAACAAAACCAGCTGTTTATGTCCTTTGTCCCTGTAAGGCACAAGGGAAGGGGAAAGGGAAAAAAAAAAACAAAACACAAAAAACCCCCCCAAATTATTAAACCCGGGTAAACAGCTGAAGAACTTTAGTGTCTTTTTCCTCAGGTGTATCTTTCCCCCGCTCTGGGGTTCCCCAGAGAGCCGGGTGGAGTTGCTCCGGTGGCTCCCTGGGGGATTCTTGTCTATTGTCCTCTGGGGGCTTCTTTCTTTCTCAGACGAGAAAGAGAAAACAGTCCGGAATAACAAAAATCCAGAACGGGGACAAAAAAGGAAAAAAAACAAATCCCAGGGAAGAAAAACCTAGCAGCAACCAGGAATAGCAGCCACAGCCAGAATGGCAATGTCCCTTCCTCCCTCTCGCTCCTCGGCTGAGAAGCCTGGGGGAGAGTTTCAAAACAACCTGAACCCGGCAGTTTCTCTCGGCTGCTGGATGCAATTAAAGCTACAGGACCACATTTCTAAGCATATATGCAAACAATAAGGAATACAAGTATCATAACATCACCCCAATACATGGTTAAAGCTCTGTTTTTCTTTTTTTCCAAATTCAGTTTTGATTGAGTGTGAGAAATAGATCAAAAATGTTATCTGACATATTCCTTGTGTGTTGAAACATTAAGCCAGCCTAGGTTTGGAAACTACAGAGAACCTTGGTGCTTGTCATACAGTGAACTCAGAGGAGCTTTTACAGAAATTTTGCTCAGCTCTTTAATATCTTTCTGGCTTTACTTCTTGTGGTTTCTACTGTGGTTTATCAACTGCTCTGAATACTTTCAAGTTTTAGTCCCTCTCTCCACTGGACCTCTTCCTTACCTATTATATTAATAGTCTAGTGGCCACTGAAGTGATTTTCCCTTTGCATATTGCCTTTGCTTTGTCTGTTTTTAATATCTAATCCCCAACCCTTCTCCATTAAAACCACACAAACTATATGCCCACATCTATGGTTTTGTTCATTTTGGGTATTTAGAATTATACTGTTGTACTTCTTTTTTTGATCAACTGTTTTGTTTCCTCAGTTATGTTTCCTCAGCAAATTTCATGTCCTTTGTGCGTATTTTATGCCTACCTTTGAGTTGCTGGTACATAAACTGAACACAATTGGTTCTTGTACTGATTTTGTTATTGCAAGGGACACTTGAAACCCTCAGTTACCCCAAAATTGTGGACACTGCAGTTTTAGCATCTTTCTAGAGTGCAAAAAAGCCTATTTTTTGCAGGTTACCAAGTTTTCATTAAAAAATATATATATTGCCACATTTTTTTTCTTTCCCCTGTATTGCTAGGGTGGCCTTAGTTTAAGTAAGATAATATGCTGTTTTATTTTTAAAGGTGAGCTGAAAAAACTAAAGTGGAAATTGAGTTAAGTTTGATTTATGTGTTGTGTGTGCCCCAACAGCCAGTTTGTGGGGGAATTCATCATGTGGAAAAGATGTAGATAGCCTTTTCTGAACTGAAGGTTACTCTTTGTTGAACTCCTGCAGCTCCTGGCATGCTGACACAAACTCAGAATACATCAGAGTTGCATTGCAGATACTCCAATATCAAGTCCCTAAACTGGTACACAAGTTTTTATTGTATATTTTTTTATTTTACAGATAGTGTTGTCATATGTACCTATAGAAGTTGAATATCCATATTTAAGCTCAGGGTCACACAGAACTTGCAAACCTTCGCACACAGATGGCAAAGGTGTAGATTGTTGACTAGATTTGCTTGGGAAAGGCAAGTTGGGGTTTGTGTGTATAACTGTGCATGTATATGAGAAGATAATATATCCAATTTTATTGACGCCTATCCTTATAATCTTTCCAAGTGTGCAATTGAGGGAATTTCAAAGCAGTCCAACAAAAAGCAGCTAAATTAAGGTCATAGAAAAGGTATAAAAGCCAGCATTTCATAATTTTGCAGTGTTTAACTTTGCAAGCTTGATGATGTTCTAATTTGATATTGTATATAATTTACTGAGCAAAACAAAACAAATCAAAAACACAAATCCACCAAACAAGCAAACAGCTCAAAACCAGCTCAAAAACAAAGCAAAACAAAAACCCAAACCAAAACAAAACTACAAAACAAATAGAAAAAACCAGCTTTTCCCCAAAATTAAACTATACATTGTACATGGACACCTTTTGTTATTCTGTCAAGTTTAGTCATTAAAATTACAGACAGCCTTCATTTGGGCTAAGAAAGTAACCAGTCACAAAGTAAGGGATTATTGTTATCCCTGTTAAATTCATACTCACAGGTTCTACATTTCTTCCTCACAAAGGATAAATGAACTGCTATTGGTCAATTCTGGACGGAAATCACGCCTACTTAAAATCATCTTCCCGATGTCCTCATCCTTCTGGGTACAATATGTCTGCATTTACATGTTTCCGTCAGTCTTATTTTCATCTTTCCAATTGCTGTTTATGTCTGTTTTGTCCAGAAAATAATCATCATTGTCCTGAGAACTTCACTTCTATTCTCCTATCTTCTGGTAGTTCTGCCCCCCTGCCTCATGTTCTCATTTTCCTCACTTTAATCTCATCACTACCTTCAGAGTTTGAATTCTTACTCTTCTGTCCAAAAGTGGGTTAGAAGGGGACTAATGGAATCACAGGGTGTCCATGTGTAATATTCCTGTTTGAACCTCTGGGACCAGATGACGTTAGCTTGTTTGTATCGTCTCTGTTAACAAATAGCTTCATTATTTCTTATGATCTCTCTAGGTTCTCACCTCTCTCTGCTCCACTCTATCTTGTTGCCTTTGAGTCAGTCTGAGTCCAACAGAAGTACCTGTTCCAACTCTTTTCCAACCGATACAAGCCCATGGAAAGCATTTTCAGGTAACCAAGAGGAAGGGCTGGAGAAGGAGACAACTCAAACCTTGTCAACCGCTTTCTAAAGCTAATCCACGTAAACTCCATTTACATGGAGATCCCATGTAGGGAAAGAATAATGTCCATTTCACAGCGATTTATCAGACAATGTAGTTTATAAGCTGACAAGTTCCTCTTTATTTGTCTGTTGGCTTGCTTTTCACACAAGGAATATACTGTAGAAGTTCAGGGGGAAAAAAAACAAACTTGAAGCAGATGAATAGAAGTGAAAAAGGATTTTGAAAAATTGCAGAAAAATTAAAACCTTGCGTATATGCATTGTTAGCAGTTTTGTCTACTATACATACAGTAAATACCACTCAGTGCAACTTATCTGAATTAGAGACTTAGGACATATTTTTTTAACAAGAGAACATCTTAAGCATATGTATGAGCTGCCATTTTTAATGTATTTGTATTTTTCTGCACAAACAATGGATAAAAAATAAACATAAGACTTCAATCCCTCACATCTACCCCCACCCACTTCCCATGCCTTAAATATATCCACTTGATATTTAAATAAAATAAAGTAAATTCAGTTGTAATGACAATGTGATGTAGATTGTTTTTGCCAAATTCAAGCTTGGTAGGAAATTATTTTCCTCCTGCTGGAAGAATTATACACTAATTAACCCTCTGGAAATAAGTGGAGAGTGAGCTAGAAATTTAGAGAAACATTTTTCAACAGCTTATCTTAGTTAATTTTTTAATGTGTAAAAATGTTTGAGGATTACTTTATTTTTCTCTTTCTCCTCATCCCTCCTCCCTCCTTCTGTCCAAACTAGGCAAAATCCTGCCAGGCAGATTAACACAAACTCAATAGGCCAAATTCCAATGTGATTTAAATGGGAGGTAAATTGGCAATATAAACAAGTGCAATTTACATACTGAATCTTAAGAGCTGTTGAAAGAATTGTGTGGAGGAAGTCACTCACAGTGCATATCAGGGTTTTTTAGTCCAGCAGAACCTGGAAACTATGCCATCTAACACTGAATGCCATCTAATGGTATTGCGTATATTAATATTAATATTAATATGGTCAGAGCTTATAAACTAATCCAATAAGAGTAAAAAGAGAAAAGTAACCTCCAGAGTTAGTTTTTCCTTATTTTCTCGTCTTTGGGTCGTAGAGAAGTGTGTCTATCTTCCTATTTATGTGGGTTTAGTCCTATCCAATGTTTTTCTTTTTGGTCTGAATGACCATATTTTAAATTTGTAGGTGGCATCAGAACGTGAAGGACAACAAATGTTTTACAGCACATGGTTATAATTCAAATGGAATTTGAGAAAAGGGCTCAAAAAAGGAACTCTCCTCAGTAGAAGAATATGCAATTTTTTGAAAGTGATCATGAAAATACAAGATAGAATCCTCTTGCTTAGCCAACAGATAAACAGAGAAAAAGAAAAAAAGAGTCATGACTTTTTAATGAATCATTAAACAAATATAACCAGTCACACGGCGTTGACATAATAGTGGTAAACAACATGCTGAAATGTATAATTGAAAGTCATCCCTACAAAACCTGCTCGGCTTTTGGCCTCAGCAAGAACATTGTCCAATTTGATGTAGCCTTTCTGGCTAATTAGGAGGCTATTAACAAAAATGGAGGTCAGAAATCACCTAGGACAGAACATGGAATGGAATCTGCTCAGCCTAGGAGCATTGTGAGGGACAGCACTATCAGTCTTCAAATAAAGGAATAACCTTTATTTTTCATTGTCCTGATACACTGGAAAAGACAAAAAGGTTCTAAAATCCAACAGGGAAAATTTACTTCACATGTTAGGAGAAGCTTTTGACAGTGAGGCTGGGGAAGAAACAGGAAAGGTTGTCTGCTGAAGCTGTGCCGTGTCTCCTTTTGACAGCCCTGGAGATGAGATTACAGAAACATCTGTAAGGCAGCAACAGTGACAGTCAGCCAGGCGTGGGAACAGAAGGTGGAATTCCATCCTCGGGAGGCCTGAGGGGCCTCCTTCTGCCAGGAGGAAATGTCTTAACTTCCAGGAGATTCCATGATGCTCTGGGTAATGACAGGAAGTCATTGGTCCTATTTCCCATTTGAATAGCTAAATGGAAGTGTAGTGTTGTCTGTGACAAGTTATTTGCTTAGCATTATTTTTCATGGTCCAATAGGGGTTGGAGAGTGTGCTCTTAAGCAGCCATGATTAATATTTTTATTATTTCTAATCCATATTTTGCAGTGGTGTATTTCATTCAATGCTGTTGTATGCAGGAAAGACGAGACAGACAAGAGTATTATAGCCCATATTCATTATGCTTTTTTTTAATGTACTTGGAGAAGAGTTTCATACTGTAATCAAAGGAAAACTATATTCACCATAAGAAGTTAACTCGTATTTTTGGGTCATTGAATCACTGAACAGAGGTTCTCATCTCTTTTACTGACTAGAGAGTGAATCTAAGAAGGAGAGACTTATTGTTCAAGATCCTAAAGAGAGTAGCTATCTAAATTTAGGAAAGATAATTCTGCTGTACTCCAGCTCACATAGAAAGTCAGTTGTTACTTGTGCTGATCTCCATCACACTCCTGATTTAATAAAAATGAGTATTTTGTTTAACAGAACTTCCAGATTGTTGCAATACAGACAGACTTTAGCTATGACTGTCAGTTTACTTATTGCTCCAAAAAGATTTTAAATAGATCTGTGAACAGGTTTCTTTATCTGTATTTCTTGCTACTTCTGTCAACACTAAGGCACAGAGCCCATCAGGCCTTGGAAAGATTTTTTTTTTTTTCCTTCACGATGCTGATTATTCTGAAGACAATTGTCCAAAAGAAGAGCAAGAGATGGTTGCTATTTTTCTTTGATTTTTCATTGGCTAGAATATCTGTCTTCTATTGCAAATTGACTTAAATTCCTTCCATCTGCTGCTGGGAGCCTAATCTAAATGTAAATTAAAATAAATACATTTCTTAGGAAAAAAGAGGGAGAGCAAAAAATTTAAACACTCAGAACCTTAGCATATTTCATAGTGTCCTAATTATTTTTGTGTCATCTTTCTCTTGCTTCCAAAAATATTTCTAATGATATCACTCAGGTTTCTTAGAAACATAAAGAAGGACTCCTGGGTTGCAATTATTTTATGAATAATCAGAATGAAATATTGCAGGAACCTCAAAATTCTTTCCAGACCTGCACACAAAAGGAGGCAAAGATGTTCACCAACTTTAAGCAGTGGCAGTAGGCATAAAGTAGCCAAGAAGAAGACTTCAACGGTTGTTATTAACTAAAATAAAAAAGAATGAATAGAAGCAGCTAGTATCCTTTGATTACATTCATTTTTTTTCTTTTTAACAATTTTTTAAATACAAGCATGAATACCAAATCTCACTCTCAGAACAAATCATGCCTAAGCAATGTATTTACTCCATACCGACAGCTACTAGGAAAGCTCCATATTACTGCCTTCAGCATTTTGTTTATAAAATATCTTTTCTATTACAAAAAAGCTATTTCTCTTTCTTTCCCTCTTTCCCTTTCTTTAAATGTAGCTGACAGGGTAAGGTGGCCTGAGATTCTTGATTCAGTTTTGAACTTTGCAACTCTATGGTTTCCTGTCTAATTTTATACTCTGAAATATGTTTTCCTTTAAATTTGGTCAAAATTACCTTTCAGCAAGGAAGGAAAAGCTGAACCGTAGAATTGGTTATAACTTATGCAGTCTTTCAACACCAGGTTATCAGTTCAGATACTACTTAAACAACAAGGAGCCAAAATTGGCTAAATATGGTGTTTGGCATCCTTTTGGAAAGAAATTCCAGTCTTGTGTTCCTGGTGGAGATCTGTTCTCATCACACTGCAACAGGTTTGGCACAGGCTGGCATCTGCAATTCTATTTCCACAGCTCAAGGAGAGAAGCTGACACTGACAGGGTTTTTCTTTCCCAAGCATGGCTAATATTTTTATATCACATTGGTGATCTCACAGCAAGAGCTCATTCCATCACATCTCCCTATGATCTGCTGTAACAACCTCTGGATAAATGAAAAGGTTTCTGGAATTTAAAGACAAAAGAAAGCAACTGGTATCCCAACCCAAACATTGCACAGGTCAAGCATTGCACCCTACATGAACTATTTTGCCTGTGTACAGCCCAGCACAGCAACACTTTCTGTAGCTTGTCTTTCAGAGTGTTGTATCTTGATACAAGGAGAACCAGGGATAGAAACTGTTTTCTGTTTCTTCTTTGTTCCAGTAGCTAACAATTTTGACTGTCATAAATATAATATTTTGGAGTTTGTATCTTTTTCTTCCTGACCCTGAGCTTTGAGCAATGTGCTGTTTTATACATACTTGTTTGATTATATTTGGTCACTAGTAAAATAAAGTCCTTATTTCCAGCATCTTTAAGAAATCTAAATTAACCCACCACATAAATTTAATTTTTTTTCTTCATCTTAATTCTACAAAGCAACTGAAAACAAAATATTAAAAGAGCTTGTTCTTTCAGATTGAGTAATAATGGCCACTCAGGTTTTCCGTTTTCTGTTTTTAAATGACTGTTTCAACCACCTTCATTTCAGACAGTGAATTCTGAAAGAGCATTCACACAGCTTGGTGCTTACCTCAGCTGGAAGTAAGCATGTCATTAAATTTACAAAGTAAATTTTAAATAAAAGCAGCATAAATAATAAATGTTTGAAGATGGCCTAATAGCATATCAAAACAACCCCAGCCAAGAAAATGGAAGAAAAGCCCCAGATCCAAAAGCAAAATTAACCAAACAAACAGCCCCTTCACAATCTACAGAAAACTAGAGCACAGCTCAGTTACTCATTTACATGTTCATACTTTTGTGTGGGTTTGTTTCCAGTCAGGATCCTCAAGGACATCCCTGGTGCTTCCAGGTGTGCCTGTACAGAGACCAGCTTCAAACAGAGAGTCCCAGAGAAAACCTTAATTTTACCATCGTGTCTGAAGTGTGATTGTGTTTCTGGTTGCCTCATTTCTTCCTCTGCTCAGATTCTTCAACCCAGTAAATACAGTAGTGCCAATGCTAATAAGAAGCCATGGGGTTTATAGTAACTACATTCTGAAAACAGGTTAAAGCTTGTATTAACAGAACAGCATAAATCCTCAGGACCTGTCAGATTCTGCCTGGACTTGTCTTGGTTGGCCTTGAGCTTATTTTAGCTTGCTCATTAATTGTAGCAGTAATTTGCCACTATGGCTGTTCCAAGCAGTTATTCGCCTTAGCATAACCTCATCAATTGTGCACCTAAAGAGTTGACACCATGTAAAAAAACAGTCTAGCAAATGAAATGACAACTTTGTGAGGAAAGCTATGGGCAGGTGGGAAGATGAGGAATGATAAAACATATTGCCTCATGACACATAAAACTAATCCCTAAATGCCCAAGAATAAAGGAGGAAGAAACACCAACAGTTTTTATCACACATAAATTTCATGTGGTGCAATGTCTGCAGGTAAGTCATTCCCTTTTCACCCCTCTCTCCAGAAAACTCTCCTAAATTAAACCATCCCAGGGAATTTACAGTTTTTTCCTCTGTTTATTTTTATTTTTATTTTTATTTTTTTTTTATTTTAATTAACCTGCTTTCCACATAGCTGGACAAGTGCAAGAAGTCAGTCTGCCACTTTGCTCCTGCCTTTTAGCAAACCAGAGGAAAGAGTCACACTCAATGGAGCTTGGGCAAAAGAGAACAACCATGTCATTCCTCAAAGGAGTATTATACTGAATAAGGCCTTATTATCTCCTTTAATAATTAGGAAGTAGGTCTAAAATATAAATATAATATTGGTAACCAAAACATGCAGGAGAAGAAGAAAAAACCACAAATAAATTACAGTAAGGTTGGCATCTCATTAAACTTGAGGTAGATTTTCAGTGAGTAAAAAGCCTCCAGTCAACAAAGCCTTAGGAAAAATAAAAATCTAGAAAGAAGCAACACAGTCTGTACCCACTCATTGAGGATCCATATTTAGAAATACCAAGTCCAAAGAGAATATGGTGGTGGTGGATGTTTAGCTGGGTAGGAGTTACTAAATATTAATGGGGAGAAAAAAAAAAAGAGATGATCCATGTAAAAATATTCAGAAATTGCAGAAAATTACAGTGAGGTGCTTTAATTGTGATAGGCGACTTCATTAGATGCAAGGATCTCCATTGAAAGAAAAAAAATAGTGTGCTAAGAGACCTATAGGAAGGAGGTATACAAAGCATGAGTCATAACCAAGATTTTATTCTTAGTTCAAAAAGCAAAGGGAGTACATGGCCTGTGAGATGCAGAAAGTAAAATTGACAACAGGATTAATCCAAAATGGTTTTATCTAACTTTTTGCTAGACATATATGGTTTACATTATCTCTCTAGGCTCTTGCAATAGCCATGAAATGGTCAAGCATCTCCACTGTGCGAATTGTCAAACAACACTGGACATGTGCCATAAAGTGGAGACAACTGTCTTCTGCACACATTTCCTCAAAAAAATGAGGTGGGACCAAGTGATTAATTTATGTTAGATACTCAGTTTAGATGGCTAACAAGCATATGAAAGAGATCCTATTCTGAAAAGATACACTTTCTTTTTAATCTTTAGCTCAGGGAATGTGAGTGCAACTGATGCACTACCTGTTAAAGATTTTAAAGGATCTTTTTAAGTGCATCCTTCTTTTCAGATTTTGGCTTAGTGAAGAAACACTGAATTGGAAGTCCTCATTCTCCCAAGTATGGACACTCATTGAAGACAGAAACTTCAATGCAGACAGCAGCAATATACTTGGTTCCAAAAAATTGCAGAGATTTTGCAGCCTTCAGGAAATTTTTATGCTTATTCAGAGCATAGTGGGCAGATAAACAGTCACAGAAGAATAGATCTATATTTTTAATCCTTATAGTCCATTCCAATTACTGTTAAGATATGTGGATAAAATGCATGTAACTTTGTCATTTTTTGTTACAGAGAAAGGAGAAGTTTGTTTCCTTGGGAATTTAAAAAAAAAAAAAAAAAAAATCTGCACTGAGAGCTGTTCTTCAGTCAGAATCCTTTTCTTGGTTTCCAGGTAGGTAGGGGAGATTTACATCCCCGATGAGCTACAGTAAATGCAAAAAACCCACATTTAAATGGAAGAAGTTAGTATTATGAATGGTGTTCCTTAGTAAGTGCAATATCCAAAAAGTGGGGGAAAGATGAGCCAGGATAAAAAATGTTATGACATAATGTTTTTATTTTTTTTAAGTAAAGGCAAAGCATTCAGGATTATATTTAGATTGCTTTTAGTCCACTGATTTGTAAACTGCATTCTATAGAATACAATTTTATTTCAGTCCTCTGACCATGGAATACAGAATTGATAAACCAAACAAAGAAGTACCTGTTTTTTTGTGTATCTTAATATTTAGGACAGTGTTCTAGAAAATAAAGATCATGAACTGGGAGTTCAGATTTGTCCTTCATTTCTCTGAAAGGTCATTTTCTTCACAAGTAAATTGAAGGTAGGAAAAAAAAAGAAAATGAGTAGTTAATTTAAGCAGGATGAGATTTAACACATGTTTTTGGTTCTCTATGTGAACGTAAAACTGAGGATTGCCCAGTCTGAGGTAGATTGGTATTTTATCCTAAAAGAGACTAAGTGCTGCTTGGAACAGGTGGAACAGAGGGCAAGCATTCCTAATTGCTTTCTTAGAAAAGACTCCCAAATTTCAGCCAAGTTCCAATTTAGGCAGAACATAATCAGTGTGACTCTTGTTTTTAGTCTAGAAACTGAAATGTTCCAGGAAATGGTACCTACAGTTCCCTGTAGGGGATTTTTGGCGGGCAGAGGAGGGGAAGTGGGATTATAACATCTTGCATTTGCTAGTTTTCTTTCTAGTTTCTTGCTTGGTCTTCCTTTTGTTGGGATTTTTTAGGGTTTGGTTTTGTTTTTTTTGTTTTTGTTTTTTGGGTGTGTGTGTGTTTTGTTTGGGTTTTTGTTTGTTTGGTTGGTTTTGTTTGTGTTTTTTTTTTTATTTGTTTTAAGTTAAATAGAAGCTGATTCTCTAGGGACCACAGTCTGGTACATTTCCCAGAACTCACTTGGCCTTGTAGAAAGTAATTTAAATAAATGAATGATAAGTAAAATCTTTTGCAGGGCATCACTTCTGCACTGAAACAGGGGTAACTGTTTTGGGTGAGCAGTCAAACACTAAAGTATTTAGCAGCTCTAGACAGGTCTCCTTTGCTGGGTAAATTTCAGTTGTATGAGAGTTCCAATGCTTGGATGAGGAAATATTCTAGGAGTTATAAAAAAAAAATAAAATTCTTTTAGTATATAAGACATATTCTTAATCTCTATGTTAAATTTATAGATAGATATTACTTAATAATTTTTTTATCTCCCTTTTTTATATTTGCAGCCTGTCTATTTTATTTTTAAATTGGTCACTTCTCTTCAGAAATACTTGTCCTGAATTCCCAATGGTGAAAGTCTTTTGAATCTTCATAGTCACACAAAGGAATATATTCAAGATATCCATATCCATAGGTAAGAACCAAATATGATAGAAGTAGCTAAAATCAGATTCATGAATCCTGTGGGAGTTAAGTTGTCCATAGCAATATCTGGACTTTCAACATTCGCCTGTAAAAGATTTCCAGAGATGGAAAAAACTGGGAACAATTTCTTTAAGGGTTTGAGGGTACCAACTCTGTTTTTCAGCTTTAAAGACCTAGGACAGTTTTGGTTTTCTTTTTTTCCTGTTGATATAGTTCTCTTAAGGTCAGAAACCTTGGTGGAAGGGAAATCTGCCCTCTAAACTCATGATTATGGGTCTTTGTGCAAAGTGAGTGTTTTTCAGATATGAAATCAGAGAAGAGAACACAGTTCATATGTCGGACAACGTGAAAGTTATTCTGGGTGATGGGAAACTCTTCTCTCCTCCCAGTCAAGATTTGTCTATGTAACTTCTGATATGGTCAAACAGCAATCTCAGAAAAAGACATAAGAGAATCCAGATTGAAAATCATTAAAATATTAGTTATTTATTTTTAATTTACATTGAAACCCAAAATATTCAGTGAAAATTTTCAAAGCATTAATTTTCTGCCCCTTCTGAGAATAATCATATGAGAAGTCCTAACCTGAACTGTCATCACCTAGTAGAAATGATGGGATTTACATCTTCATTCAGCAACAGAGTCCACTAGAATTAAGAACTCCAACACCGTCTTGTAATTATACATTAACCTCATTTGACAGCAAAAGGACTTTACTTCCTCCTTCTCATATGCATTTTCAATTTGGCTTATCAGTTCCTGTAAAAAGCTGGGGAAATAATTGCTTATTAGAAGATAACAGAG